>JAJIBD010010682.1:0-51099 GCA_021461705.1 Cryptotis parvus | reverse complement strand
CACATCTATTCTCTCTGAGTCATTTTAAATTTATGAGCAAAAGTCTTTAGTGAGCACTCAACACTATTTGATAATGAAACTTCCCTAGTAAATTCATTAACTTACTTCTCCATGTGGCTATTACACACTTTCTCCTAAATTCTTCAATCTCCAATATCCCTTCTCAGTTGAAGACCTTGTCATTTATTTCATAGAGAAACGTAGAAGCAACCAGATTGAAACCACTCCAGGTTCCCATTATTCATGCCACAAATGTACTTACATCATAGTTGCAAGTCTTATGTCCTGGATTCCTTCCAATTCTTTGACTCTTGAACTTGGCTCAAGAGAATTTTCAGCCCTTTTGGAAAATAATATGGACATTCATTCAAAAACTAGATACTGAGCTCCCATTTGACCCAGAAATACCACTCCTGGGAAGATACCCTGGAGACCCAAAAACACACAACAGAAACACTACCTTCACTTCTGTAGTCATTGCAACTCTATTCACGATAGCCAAAATCTGGAAACAACCTAAATACCAGAAAACATAAGATTGGATAAAGAAACTAGGGTACATCTACACAATGGAATACTATGCAGCTGTCAGAAAAGACAAAGTCATGACATTTACCTGCAAATGGATGGACATGGAGATTATCATGCTAAGTGAAATTAGTCAGAAGGAAAGGGATAGATATAGAATGACTGCATTCATTAATGGGTTATAAAAAATATACTGGTATTTGACTAATTGTGGGAAACGGTAATGCCAGACTAGAACTTAGCATTGAATATACACAAAGAGATTTACATGATAAGCCCTAAATTGTGGCTTATCTGTAGGGCAAGCCACAATGTGTAAGAGAAGAGAGAGACAGGCAGACAGAGACAGAGACAGACAGAGCCAGAGAGAGAGGAGAGAGAGAAAGAGAAAGAGAAAGAGAAAAAGAGGAAAAGTGCCTGCTATAGAGGCAGTTGGGGGAAGTGGGAGGGAATGTGGAGACATTGATGGTGGGAATGGGGCACTGGTGGAGGGGACGGGTGCTGTAATACTGTATAACTGAGACCCAATTATTAACATCTTTTGCAATTGTCTATCTCATGGTGGTATAATAAAAAGGAGGAATTTTCTTTTTCTGCATCATCTATCCCTAGGTATATTTCTAAACTAAATCTCTAAAAGCTGATTGTTTCAGTAACCTTTCATAGTCTGTTCTCTGGACATTGTCTCCTTCAGTGATTTTTAAAAGCTCTCTGTACTCAAAATATTGTCCGTATGTTGATGATGGCCCAAGGAATTTTTCCAATTCAGACTTCTTTCTCAAAGTTCTCTTTTTGTGGATATACAGCTATATTTCTGTCTGGGTGTTAAATATGCATCATAAAGTATCATGAAAACCAAACTATTGAGTTACTATATAAAAAACAGTCACACCTTGTAAATGAATCTGAGAAAAACAGCATTACCATTTATCTGCTTGCTGAAGTCTAAACCTAAAACATTACCTGGTCTCCCCTTCTTCTCAGCCCCACAGTCAACCTCAGGTTCTGTAAGCATGACCTCCAACTTTTTGTCTTAAATTCAGTCACTTCTTATCAAGCTCACTATTCCCATTTTAAGTTGTCATCTTCTCTTATTGGACTACTCCAGATAAACAAATTAGAAAAATACATTTAGAATATAACCTGCTCCATGATGATAAAAATTCAGGTGAAAAAATTAATCAAGGAAATAAAATATGAAATGTTGAATTAAAGGGTTGAACTCTAGAGAACACAGTCATGGAATGGACACGGAGGGTATCATGCTGAGTGAAGTGAGTCATAATGAGAAGTACAGATGTAGAATGACTACATTCATTTGTTACTGCATGCATTCATATATATATGAATATATAATGAATATATAATGAATATATATATATGAATATATATGTTTTTTACAAGGCCAGGTAACAGGGGTCAGGAGGACTGGTCAGTAAATGGAAGTTTGCCACAAGGTGTGTCTGGGGTCTGAAGGGAAATTAGGACAGGGAAGGGACCATCATCACAATAATAGTTGGAAATGATCATTTTGAATAGAAACTGAGTGTTGAAAATAGGAAAAGGGATATACCTGATAATCTTTCATTATTATTATTGCAAGCCACAAGTCTCTAAAGGAGAGAGAGAAAGAGGGTGGGGAATGGAAGAAAAGTACCTGACATAGAGGCAAACTGGGGACATTGGTGGTGAAAAATGTGCACTGGTGAAGAGTTGGTGTTGGGATATTGTATGACTGAAACCCAATCATTAACACTATACAAGCATGTATCTCAATGTGATTCGATATTTAAAAATCCAATTAAAAAAATAAAACTTTTAAGTGGAAACAGACCTGAACAGTTCACAGAACAAGACACAGTGAGACTGTGCATAGTTAAAGAGTGAAAGAGAGAGGAGTTGAGGCCAGAGTGGTCACAGGTTAGAGCATAGGTGGTCTGGTGGCCCAACCATGTAGGTTTTCATGAGTCAGAATAGTTAGGCCTCCCCTTTGAGTAAAATAGGAAGCCACAGAAGAGTGCTTAATTAGAGGATTATTCTTATATTTAGCAAGATTATTCTATTATGGTGAGGAACCTAGACTGCATACAGTAAGGGAATGAGCAAGGAGGTAAGTGGGGAGTGATCTATTTCAGCAGGTAGTACAGTTATTGAAATTACTAAAAATGTATTTCACAGTAATCCTGGTAAGGAATGATGAGGCTTTGACCAAGATGGAAGCAGAAAAGAAGGGGAAATAGAGGGTGCTTAGATTTGGAGCTCTATACAGAGGAATTTCTGTGGCATCATGACTGATGCTAGACAGCCCCTCAGTCACTCTCTGGCTTCCCATTGCTAGCTCGAGAAACACATTTCAGTGGGTTTCGTCATCTGTAAAAATAGAGATGAACATGTATAGCAAGTTGTAAACATCAACTTTGGTGGTTGGTACAAATGTGCTGCTGTCAAACCTGACCTACAGGAGACATACAAGTGAAATTCATGCTCTCTCTCGACTTGCTCAGCTAACGAGTAACAGCTAGAACCACTGAGTGGATGCATAAAGTGCCTTTCCTGTACAGTCCCTCTAGATTTAAGGCAGATTCTTAAGTCTTGTCTCAGCAAAGCTTTGCATGTTCTTCCTGATTCTGTTTCTACTGATGCACTGGTTCACTTCTGATTCATTGAAGGTGATATCTGCTGGAAAGTAGACCATGCACCTTATTTCCTATTGGATTTCCTAAGACCTAGCTCAAGTCTCATGCATAAGCTGAAATTAGTCCAGCTGTGTTGAAAAAATTAAGACATGTGTCGGAGTCCCCGACAGTGTCGGGAAGCGAAGTTCCCTTCTACCTCCGAGCCGGCGGGAATGAAGACTCAGGAATCCGATGCAGTTTTAAAAGGGCTTTACTATCACAGGTTCCAATATACAATCCAAGAGCAGGGAAAACCTCCAGGCTCTGGGTTCCCAGCTAGGCCCCAGCCAGGTGTAGGCCAAGATGGCTGCCACCACATGTTGAGGCCCAAGAGAGAATGGAGAGGACAGAGAAGCAAAACACCAAAGGAAGCCGAAATGGCAAAAGGGGGGAGAGAGAGAGAGAGAGAGAGAGAGAGAGAGAGAGGAGAGGAGGGAGGGAGGGAGAGAGGGAGAGGGAGGGAGAGAGAGGAGAGGGGGAGAGGGAGAGAGAGAGAGAGAGAGAGAGAGAGAGAGAGAGCTTCTTTCTTCTTGCAGCTTATTTTATAGCTAGAAATCCCCCAAACTCCCCAGCCCAGCCCATTCTGGGCTGGGCTATCTAGAGATGAAAACAGGAAAATAGCTCTATAGAATGTAGCAACTTCAGGAGACCATCTGGTTGTTTACAAGGACCCAGAGCTAATTAAAAGCCTCCTAGCAGAGCTGGGAGAAGCTATAAGCTAAATGTAACTTCCCCTGGCAGGAAGGATCAAATGCCCTCAAGTAATTTCTCCCAGCACCTCACCTAATATCTTAAGCCAAGATCTGCCTGTCATTGCCTTTATAGGGTAGAGAAGGGGGTTTCTGAGATGGCATGTCTCTGTACCAAAGACTAATACTAATGCCAGTTAAATATTTCTCCAAGTCTTCATAAGAATCTCGTCTACTTCACGGTAGTTTTGTATTTTAGTTGCCTTTGAGTTATAAAGGGAGCCATGCTTGCTTTCTTGGAGGCAAACAGCATTTCTCTCTGGTCTAATTACTTAGAGATCCAACGTGGCCAGGCAAATATGCTGGTAAGATCTAGCTAGT
The DNA here is from genome assembly GCA_021461705.1 of Cryptotis parvus. Lineage (NCBI taxonomy): Eukaryota > Metazoa > Chordata > Mammalia > Eulipotyphla > Soricidae > Cryptotis > Cryptotis parvus. The sequence continues at coordinate 46,826 of JAJIBD010010682.1, read as the reverse complement.
CCCGCGATGCTTGTGGTAGCATGAGAGGATATTTATACCAGCCAGTACAGAATACATGGTCAGATAAGACTGCCACATTCAGACTATCCCCTATCTATGAAGTGACCGGCAGGAGGCAATCCAGGGCAGATGCAGAGGCCTAGGCTTTTAGGTGTCCTGCAACAGACATGATGTAGTCATTAAGTAAATTAGTTTACCCTCAGATATGGTCCCGAAGATATAGAGACTCTTTCTGAGAGAAAGAGAGAGTAAAGAGAGAGTGAGCACAAATTCTGTTCTAAGATCACTGTATCACTGTCTTCCTGTAGATCATCGATTAGATCAAATGGGCGCCAGTATCATCTCAATACATCCTGTCACATGTGAGATAGCACAAGGGCATCTGCCTGCTCCAGGAACATAAAGAGCCTCAAACCATTCCATCAAGTTGTGGGAAAGAGGTCCATAATTGTTACTGGTATTTGACATGTCAAATACAACATGGGTAGCTTGCCAGGCTCTGCCATGTGGGTGTGATTCTCTTGTAATCAAGTCAAAACTTGAGCATTTATTGATGAACCGCACGGCCGGGCTGTGATCAGCTCTGCTTCTGGGTGGATCTCTGAAGAGAGGGGAGTCCTGATGTGGAACATGGCGGCCCTTATTGTGTGGGGGTTCCTCTGGCTTCTTGCAAGGCTCTGCTGGGGTGGCGGGCCAGGGCTCAGAGTGGACCCATCAGTCTTGATGATGTCCCCGTCTCTCAGATAGATGTACTGCTGCTCCATCACCAATGACTTTTTCTTTCTCAGGATTCTGTGGGAGTTTTTTAATAGTGTATGCAGTGCCATTATTGCTGTTTTTACAAATATCTGCAATGCCTCCAGTATGATCACGATGCCAGTGAGTGACTGCAATTTCTTGTATTACTGTATTAAATTCAGTGGGAGCCTTCTTTAAACAGTTGATATATTCGGAATTGCTGGTTCTCTGTTCTAAGATACAAAGAATAACTCCAGTTTCTGTCTTTGGAAACCTTGTTTATTTTCCTAGTGCCATTCCCTGTTATGATTGTGGGATCACACGTATATAAAAGTAAGTGTGGTGCTGGCCCACCTGGCTGCGTCTTTCCAGGCACTGCACACACACATCACATAGTGGGTGGCACTAGGTATCACACAGGTGACCACATGTCTGCATGACCCTGCTCTGCCACTTAGTTACACCCAGGTTCCACTCATAGTCAGACTTACCTCTCATTCCCCCCATGCAGCCTCAGTTGCAACATGGCAAAGCTTATGCCCTACTATATATAAATATCTTAATTATTAATCCTGTGCCTTCTCTCTCATTGATAGGAATTCTTCTCTTACACCTACCTGAAAAATTTGTCCCTTCTTCAAGATGAGATTCATTTTACTGTCTTTGTGAAAATATCTACAAATGTTAAGGATGGAATTCTTTTGGTTTGGATCTGATAAGAAGGAAAAGTTGAATGGAATTCTAAGAGGGCTTTTCTATCCCCTCATACATTATTCCACCCAGAGAGCAATTCCTCCCCACCTGTCCCAGCAGTTCCTCAATGCTGGCGTCTTCACAGTTTGCCACAGTAACTGAGATCTTCAGCACAATCACCGAGACTCGTCACCCCTGCTTAGTCCCCAAGGCCCAGAACCTTCCCTTTGCTGTCCCCAGACATCTGAACTTTGCCTTCACCCAGGCACTTCTGGGAGCTCACTGTATCACTGTCACTGTCTTCCCGTTCATCATCGATTTGCTCGAGCGGGCCCCAGTAACATCTCCATATGTCCTGTCTCATGCTAGTAGAGCCCAAGGCATCTGCTTGCTCCAGGAACATAAAGAGCCTCAATCCATTCGGAATGAGGCCTATAACTGTTACTGGTATTTGGCATATATATCAAATACGACACGGGTAGCTTGCCAGGCTCTGCCGTGCAGGTAGCATACTCTTGTAGTCATCTCTAAGTCCAGCATTTATTTGATGAACTCTGCGGCCGCTTGCGGCCGTGAGGCGAGCTAATAGGCTGGTCTGCTGGGTGGAGTTCTGAAGAGAGAGAAGTCCGGATGTGGAAAATGGAGGCCCTCATGGAGTGGGGAGGGTCGTCTGGCTTGTTGCGAGGCTCTGCTGGGATGGTGGGCCAGGGCTAGAACCCACCATCCCTCCCGGGCGCCTCGTGAGCAGCTGGTCACAGGGAGAGTCAGTAGCAGCTCTGCCCCATGTCTGGAGTCTCTGGACCAGCTACACCAGGCACTTCTGGGAGCTCAGTGACGAATAAATGATTGATGACCCATGCAATAGCTTCGAGAGTTTTCTAAAGATGATCAGCTTTTAGGATGCCATCAAACTGCTTATAATCTCCAATTTTATGTAATTATAAATGCAGAGCCATTCGTACATGACACTGGATGACTTGAAAATATCATACTGCAATCTGTATTTTCCCAACAGGAATGAATTTAGATTATAGTCATATGCATATCAGCCTCGTTGTTGTGATATGGGCATATGGATCTTCTACAAAAATAGTTAATCACAGTGGGTGAGTCTTTAACTAATATTACTTATATGTTAGGAATCCAACATCCATTAAAAGAGTATGGTATTACCTTATTTATGAGGTCCTGTTCTGGTGCTGTAGAAATATTATCAAGTATCAACCAAAAGAATATCTTTGACTTTTCATAGCAATCTCCCCAAAGTGTAAGGTTGACCTTATCTTAGTATACATTGTATTTGATCTCAACTTGATAATACTGCATTGCTGTATATACACTAGAAATCAAACTTAAATGATTAGGCAAAATATAGTTTGAAAGACACCTATAATAATTGAATTATCTATATCTCATCAGAGTGAGACTGAGAATCATTTTCCCCACCTTGGTTAAGTCACTGGCATAGAAATAGTGGACCATTTTCTCTAGAATATTCTAAAATATGAACAATATCCTAAATATGTTTTCAAAAAATATGATGCTAGCATTTTCCACACTCACTTGGATGTGGTATAAGAAATATAGAAAATTTTGCTCTGGGTGTGGTACAGTTTATATGATTAAAAGCCTTATTCATACTCATATGTCAATCTATTAGTGTGCTGTTAATTCAAATGTTACTATGATGTATTTTATCCCTATTAGCACATTCATCACAGGTGGATATGAAACTTAGACAAAGGTGTATGTGCTCATTAATGGTGAGTAGCCTATTCATCTTACTAGAATGTAATTAATGTTAGTTGCAATCCTTAATTTTTCACTGTTTGTCATAATGCATATTTAGCATTTCTCTTGTCCTTTCCCAACCAGCTTCCTCTGATCACAACAGCCAATTCAAAAGACTATATTTAATTAAATCTGGTGCTTTGTTTCTTAATGTTTGTGACAGGTCTTATAATGTCACACATCATATTGGATGTAGCAACTGCAAACACTAGTGACCAAGGGATTATCTAGTCACACGCTGTGTTTTTTGACAAATTAGAGAAATATAACGTACTTGCTGAGTTAAATTTTAAAAATTCAGACCAGGGTTATGACTCTGAAAGACACATGCTTTATAAACATCAATCCCTAGCATGACAATAAATAGTGGTTTTAATATGTACAAATATAGGATATTCCTACACTCTGCATGACAGCACTTACTGAATGGAATTATTAGATTTGGGGAAGAAAGGGCATTTTAATACATTTTACATTTTACATAGATGCATGCACATGTTATTCTCTGCCAGACCCTATCTACTGTACTGCATTTATAATAACTCATTTCATCCATACTATAGTTTCTGTAAACTAGCTGCTATTCCCATACCTATTCACAGATACAGAAATGGAAAAGCAAAGAGATTAAGCAACTTGCCCCAAAGGACACAGCTTATGAGGGATGATGCCAGGATCCAAATCCAGCCTGCCTGAATCCAGGGCTTGAGTGTTTCCTCCTGCTGCAAAACCTGTCCTCTTTCTGGTGCTAATGAAAGGCAGTGATGAGAGTATAGGAGACAGAAAGGACGTCTAAGCTAAGGTTGAGAATTTTGTTTGATTTAAATATCATTTTTCATCACCTTGACTTAATTTTACACTAATGGCATTATTGTGTTGAGTGAAATGTTTATGCCATTTGTTAAACAATAGGCTTTCATCTCTTTATCTTATTAAACATTAGCTTCCTTTAGCTTAGCATTGCACTATGAGGGGCTGGAGGAAGAGATATTAAATATGTGCTTTTCCACGGAATATATGTATTTGGTATTGAGATCAGCATACATTTAATTTTATTTGAAGCATGATTTGCAGTATCATTCAGGATAGAGTTTTATGTATGCAGTGTTTCACATCACACCCTCCACCAGAGACCCTCCCCCCACTACCCCCCCACCTGCCCCTTTTGCAAGGTCAATTCTGTAGATCAGTTCACTGGTTCTGTTATTTTCAGCCATTTGCTGTTTCATTATATCCACATATAAGTGAGATCATTCTGTTGCTGTCCTCCCTCTAACTGGCTACTTTGAGCATGATACTCTCCAGATCCATCTCCATGGCATCAAATTGCATGACTTCATCTTTTCTTAACTCAGTGTATGTCTTAGGCCACCATTTAGTTTTTCAAAACCCTTCACTTTTCTAACTGAACTCAGTGTTTATCTAATTAGTACTCAAACTTTCTTCCTGCCCTGTAACTGAAACCGTCTCTCCAACTCCTGGTCCGGCTGGAGTTTGCCTGATTAGAAACAGAGCTAATGTGGGCAATTCAGAATTCCCCCTTTCCTCAGGGGCTGGTGGGGAGGCACATCACTGCTGTTCTCATGCATTTCTGTTGCATTTGGCATCTAGGGAAGGCAGACAAATGTCTCTGTCCACTTGGGGTCCCAGTGCTTCTCACCCACACATGATGTTTGGCCACACCTGGCCTTTGGCTCTAGCCAGGCAGCCCATCCTGCATCTGTGGCTTCCCTCTAAGACCAATCAGACATGCCAAGGTCACCGCTTTCACCTCATGTCCTGTATCCCTCAGAACCAACCTTTAGAGGCCACCCCTGACGCTGAAGCCAGCCATCACCAGCTGATGATGACACTGATGCTCTGTGCTACCTCACAGAGCCTCAGAGCAGGACGATCCACCACCCTCTGTGGGTGTGTCACACATGTGCTTACACATACAGACACACACACACAGCTGGCACTGCAGCATTGGCAGAGGTGAAGCCCCCTCAGGAGACATGATTACTACCATGGACCTGGCTGTCTTCCCTTCATTCCTCTTCATTCCTCTCAAGACACGATCAGAAAGTCTTTCTTTGCAGGAAATGGGATGTGACTATAGATTTTCCCAAACATTGCTTAATTCACATCTGTACTATGGCTTTTCCTTCGTGACACAGATTTTTATTCTCAATATCCTCTACTTTGGATCCAAGAATGCCTCTCTTTCCTGACCAAATGGATCAAGGGAGCAGTGTGATCTGCCATCATGTGTGGTCCCTGACACAGCACTAGATAAGGAAGAGCAGCCTACACCTTTAATGGAACATGGCATCTATCTAGTTCAAACAAGAGACTTCAAGTTGATTGAGTCCTGTCTGATGCCTTAGCTGTAAGAGTGCTGTGTGGACCTTTGTCCTTTCTTCCTTTCTTCCTTCCTTTCAATCTTTCTTCCTTTCTTTCTTCCTTTCTTTTTTTTTTGGGGGTGGCCACACTGGGGATGCTGGGGATCAAACCCAGATCAACCACATTTAAGGCAGGTGGCCTACCCACTCTACTATCTCTCTGGCCCCCTTTTTTTCTTTGATCTACACCTTTTCTTCTTTCCACAGTTATTTTCCAAATAGTCTTCCAAGTGTGATTTATGTTTATATGTAAAGAAATAGCATACACTGGATTAAACTGGCTGTTCCCCACCAAGGGTGGGAATGGAGGGGGCATATCTCACTGAATTAGCTAATCAGCCTTTTTGTAAAGCTAATCAGCCCTTTTGTTAAGGGCTAGAGAGATAGTATACAGCAGGCAATCCCCAGAACCACATATGGTCCTCCAAGCCCAGCCAGGAGTGATCCCTGAGTAAAGAGCCATGAGTAAGTCCTGAGATCAGTTTGGTATGACCAAAAAACTGTTGAAATCATGGCTAAGGCATGACTCCATGGCCAAAGTTCCTGCCTTGCATTCAGGAAGCCTTGTGCTCATCCCCTGGCACAGCCCACACGTGCCAAGGGGGAGCCCTGGCAGCTCTTCTGACTGTGCCTGGCAGGTTTCCTCCCCCTGATTCCAGGGCTACAAGTCATTTCCAGCCAGCTTCACAGTGAGCCAGGTGAGTGCGAGCTTCACAGCTAGGAAGAAAAGCCATCATCTTGACCTGGGGTACAATTACCCACCAGCAGCAGTGGGCAATGTGCAAAAATCTCCCTCCTCCAAGAAGAAGATTCACTGAGTGTATGAACACCACAGCCTAATGCAGGAGAGCCCCACAGTCGTGTGTGTGAGAGAGATAGAGATTGAGAGAGAGATTGAGAGAGAGACAGAGAGACAGAGAGAGACTGACTCCTGATCGTTGCAACCACTTCAGCAACAGAGGAAAGGGAAGGGGCTGGGGGATTACCCCAGCACAGAGAACTCCAGCACAGTAAAAATAGTCTGCCTAGGCTGTCTGCTGGGCCCACGTGGCGGCCTAACTCCTACACACATGCGTCCTGCACCTCCCCGCCCGTTCATGAGATGATGAGTCTAAGAGGCCCCAGGGAGATGCGCAAGCCGTGGGCTTGACAGGTTTGCTTTATTACATGGAGACTCTGCTTCTTCTTGTGCAACTGTATTGGAGGAAACTTATTCCTGGCTGGAAAACTATTCACAGCACATCAAACAAGGCAACAGGACACCTGGCGCTTTTGTTTTGGAGACATCACTGTATGGGCATCCAGAGAAACCGCAAGTACAAAATGTTTTCATCCGTATTTTTTCATATGCAAAGAAAAAGTCTGCAACAGCAGGTCAGGAAAACTGTGGCAGGGGAGCATCCAGGTGCCTCCTCCTGAGTAGTCTTTGAAACTGCCCTCTTCGGACCCACAGTGCAAAGCTCGGTGCCAATTGCTGTGTTCCTGCCAACCCGCGGACAGCCCTGATCATGCCCGAGGGCTGCATGTTGTGTGTGCTGCCCAGGGCACCGTGGCAACTGCTGGTTTGCCCTGTCCTGTCCTCCTGCAGCCCCTGGAGCCTGCAAGTTTCCGCCTCCGGAGCTGACGTGTGCGTGTCCCCACTCCCAGAGAGGCCTCCTGCTACAGCCAGACTTCGCCATGTCTGTTCTAAAAGTCGTTAATGAAATCCAGCCCAGTCCTTCTCCTCACGGTGGCATTGTGGGACCCAGACAGCAGAGGGGACAGAAGCACAACGTGCCGCCAGGTGGGCAGACAGAGTGGCTAAGCACACGGTGTCACCGCCAGGTAGCAAAACTGCCGCTCAGGCGGGTATTGACCAGGACTGTTCCAGCCACGCCCAGGGGCCAGCAGCAACCTGAGCAGAAAATCCTTACTGTTTCAAGCAATTTTTTTCCCTTTATTTAATGGAAGGCGAGAATAGAAAAAAAGGACCTGGAAGGTGACAGACACACATGGGCACATGAAAAGCAGATTGTAGGAATTATCTCGGGTGGATGCTGCTTACTCCACTCTTGCAGCACACACTCTTACACACATACTCACACACTCACACACACACACTTGCTCACACTCACAAACACACAGTCTCACACATTCACATATACACATACACACGCACTCACACACACACAGGCCCCTCCCCTCGAGAGAAATCAGGGGGCCTCCAGTTGCTCTCCTTTATCCCACTGCTTTCTCCAAAATGAGAATTGTGGGTCTCTACTTCCAGCTGCTGTCCCCTCAAGAACTTTCAGCATTTTAATTAAACAACAACAACAAACCTTTGAAGATAAAGCACATAGGAGGACATGGACACCATCCCCTAAAAACCACCAAAGTGCCCAAGTTAGCCGGTGTGCCCTCTCAGGTGGCACTCAGTCTCCTGCCCTCTGAGGCTCAAGCCTGCTTCACGCACCCAAAGCCTAGCCAGACCCTCCCCCAGTCTAAGGCAAATAACCATCCATTCCTCCCCATGAGACATGCGAAAGTGGAAAGCTACTCCCTGAAAGCCACTCGAAACCCTGCACCATCCAGCCCTCAAGTTACATTATTTCCTCCAGTCCGTGGAAGCTGGTGCCTCCATCCCAAGTTGCCTGATCTGACTGCAGTGTTCCACCACCTCCAGCACCCACCGAGCTGGGAGGACTGAGTTTGGGCCCAAAGCAGCTCTGGCTGGGAAAGTGCTGAGTGATCCACCCAGCAACAATAAGGAACAGAGATGAAGAGGATTGGATTGAGGACCCACAAGAGATTATACGCTCCTCCTTGAAGGCCTGGGTCAGGGACCAGAGCAACAGCACAGTGGGGAGGGCTGTGCACAGCAGTCAACTCAGGTTTAATCCCCAGCATCCTATATGGTCCCCATGCACTGCCAAGAGTAATTCCTGAGTGCAGAGCCAGAAGTAACCCCTGAGAATCACAGGGTGTGACCCAAAAAAAGAAAAAGGGGAAAAGAAAGGTTTAGGTCAGTCACTAGAGAGTATTAAGATGACCTGCACCTGTAGTCTCTGAGAAACACACACACACACACACACACACACACACACAACGGGTCTTACCACAAAAGCTTTATTCACCTACTACATCACCTGGCAACAAATGTAAAGATCACTTCAGTTTGAATTCAGCTTTCATCAACCCATGGGTGCTTGAGTCCCATTTTTTGACATTTACATTGAATTTTGGTTCATCTAATAAAGAGCTTCAAAATAAAGAATAAAGAGGCAGAAATATTGGCGGAGGAGTGTGTGAGGGCCCGCTTTGCAGTAAAAATGAGCTTCTAACATGTATCCCCAACGTAGGCTGCTGCTCGGTGTCACCAAACACTGGTTAATTCATTAATATTATTCAGTGAAAGACATTTCTTCCATTTCATTTGTTAATAAATCTATTTCATTCTCATGGAAATAAGCCCCTTTCAAGTTCATTTAAGAGGAATATTTCATAACTTTCTAGTAAGGGAAGTATTTTTATTTAAATACTTGCAACAACTAAATTGAGAATGTACACCCTTCATCTTTCAAGACATTTTCCTGTGGTTCTTGAATGCTTTCTGATTATAAAAGATTGTGAGACTATGAAACAATAACAAATAGAATTAAATTTAATGGAAGTTGATTTCAATAACATTGGCTTTGTTGGTGTTATTTATTATAAGTCAATTAAACAGTAGGAAGTTTTTTGAGGTTTAAAAACGTATAAAGTTTACAAGGCCAGGCAAAGGGTTAGGGAGGACTTGCCAATGGTTGGAATCTGCCACAAGTGTATGGGGGACAGAGAGGTTAAGTTAGATAGAGAAGGGACCCGTTTGCAATAATAGTTGGAAATGATAATGCTAGACTACAACTGGGTATTAAAAGTAGGTAAAGGGATATACATGATAACTCTTGAGTGTATGTGCTGAAAACCACAATGCACAAAAGAAGGAGGTGGGGGAGAAAATGCCTGCCAGAGAGGTAGGCGGGGTGGGGGCTGGGGTAACTGGCAACATTGGTGGTGAGAAATGTGCACTGGTAGAGGAATGGGAGCTTGAACACTGTATGACTGAAAGCCAATCATGACCAGCTTTGTAATTGTCTATTTCATGATCACTTGATCACTTGAATCCCGTTGTTCATCGATTTGCTCGAGCGGAGCCAGTAACATTTCCATTGGAACCTATCACTGCCAATGTAGCCCAATGGCATCTGGTTGATTCAGGAATATGAAGAACCTCAAACTGTTCCTTCAGGGTCTTGACAAGGAAGTCTTACCATCTTGTAGGTGGGCGGCCATGTGATCTTTTGACATCCTGTGGGATCCAGTCGGTAATGGCTGTAGTCCAGCGGTTATCTCCAAATCACATTACATGTCCAGACCATCTGATTTTCGATGCCTTGGCAAATGAGACAGCGCCCCTGATTCTGGAATAGCGACGGAGGTCAGAACTCCGATTCCTTCTCTCACTTGAGTGAGGCATGATATTCCAAACATAGCTCTTTCGAATCCTCTCTGGGAGACCCGAATAGCATTCTCATCATGCTTTCATAGGGCCCAGGTCTCTGAGGCATATGTTAATGCAGGGAGAACGGTGGAGTCAAAGAGATGTACCCGTAGCCGGAGTTTCTTTGTCCTTTTAGCTATTTCTTCGATGCCTTTGAAGGCATTCCATGCTGCTCTCTTCCTCCTGCACAGCTCAGGTTTTAGGTCGTTCATCATGTTGACTTCTCAACCTAGGTACACATAACTGCTGCATTCAGAGATGTTTGTTCCATTGAGAGTGAATGGGGCCTCTGGAACTAGTTCATTTTTCATAAACATAGTTTTCTTTAGATTCAGCTATAGACCTATCTTTCTACATTCTCAGTCGAAGTCAGCCAGCATTTGTGCCGCTTGGCTAATGTTTGGTGTTATTAGAACGATGTCATCAGCGAAGCAGAGGTGGTGTTGTTGTGGACCAACTACCTTCACTCCCATTCCTTCCCATTCCAATTGTCACATGATGTTCTCAAGGGTGGCGCTGAAGAGTTTTGGTGAAATGGTATCACCCTGTCGAACCCCTCTTTGACATCAATGATCACTTCCTTGTAGAATGGTGAGATCCTTGTAGAATGGTGAGATCCTTTTACGGATTCTAATCTGTAATAAAGCTCACGAAGGATCTTGATGTATTGGGTTTGAACACCCTGTTTGGCTAGGGTGACGGCCACAGTCTCCACAGAATCAAAGGCTTTCTTTAAATCAATGAACAAGAGTCAGAGCTGCATCTTGTACTCCCTAAAAACCTCAATGAGCTTGGTTACCATGTGGATATGGTCGATTGTGCTGAATCCGTTCCGGAAGCCACTTGCTCGCATGTTTGTCCTTCATCTAGTGTTCTGCCAATCCTATTCAGGATGACTCGTGTAAACAGCTTGTAGATGACGGACAACAGGCAGATGGGACGATAGTTGTCTATGTCGTGAATGTCTCCCTTCTTGAACAGTAGAACTGTCCTGCTGGTTTTCCATTGGGAAGGTACCTTGCATTCAGATAGGTAGGGTGTGAAGAACCAAGCTAGTGTATTGATGAGTACTGACAGCAGATTCTTCAGGTGGTCGGGTCTGACTTTGTCTGGGCCTGGTGCTTTTCCCTTTTTACTGACGAAATGGCATAATGGATTTCAGAAGGGAGAACATTGGAAATTACATATCCATCCTGTGGAATTTGGTTTGTGGGCAGGCAGACGTGGCTATCAAAGAAATCTGAGTAGAAGTCATGGATAATCTTATCCATTGCCTTTTTGGAAAATGTGATAGATCCATCAGGGTGTCAGATGGCAGTCATCTTGGTCTTATAGTTGCCGAAGGACAGGATGGCAGTGCGGATGCTTTTCCCGGCTTCTGCTGCATCTTCCAGTATTTCTGCTCTTCTGTCTTTGAGGTCTTCTTTTATCGCTTCTCTGCACCACTTAGCAAGCTTGGACATTAGCATTTGGTCACCTGAGGCTTGCGCCTTGCCAGGTTGTTGAATGAGCTTGAGAGTTTTTTGAAGACAGGCGTTCTTTTTGTGTCTTTCTCTCTCTCGGCATTCGCACAATCATGGAGGTGCTGAACCAGTCGGCTGTATTCTTCATCGATGTCGTCAATGATGGTATCTTCTCATGTTGCTACAATGGTGCTGAAGAGTTCCCAGTTGGTTGTCGTTCTGGGAGTTCTCTTCTTAAACTTTGCAGTCTTTTCTCCCCGTTGAGTGAAGCAGAATTTTGCACGAATGAGACAGTGGTCTGATCCTGTTTGGAATTGGAATTTGGGGACGACAGCAACATCGGTCATACAAAACCGTCGATTGAAGATGACGGTTCAATTTCATTGTGGAACTGTCCACCAGGGGATTCCCATGTCCAACGTTTCGATTTAGCCTTCTGGAACTGTGAGTTCCCATGAATGGTCTTGGTGGACATGATGAACTTAGATAGTCTCTCACCCTGTTCGTTCCATTCTAGGCCATGAGTCTCAATGTGGAATTCTTCAGCCAATCTTCTCGGTCCTATCTTGGCAATAAAATCACCGACTATGATCTTGTAGAAGGTGTGATCTTTTTTATAGAACTCCTCCAGTTCCATGTAGAATTTCTCAAGTTCATCTTCCTTGTATGTGGATGTTGGTGCGTAGACAATGAAGATAGAAATTGCTGGCAATGGGCCACATCTCTTCAAGTGTAATCATCCTATCTGGTTTGTTAGACATTCAAATGAATCAATGTTGACGGCCATGTTCATGTTGACAAGAAAAAAAGAAAAAGAAAGGAAGAAAGAAAGAAAGAAAGGAAGGAAGAAAGAAGGAAGGAAAGAAAGAAAGAAAGAAAGAAAGAGAGAGGGAAGGAAAGAAAGAAGGAAGGAAGGAAGGAGAGGGAAGAAAGAAAGGAAAGAAGGAAGGAAGGAAGGAAGGAAGGAAGAGGAAGGAAGGAAAGGAAGGAGGGAGGGAGGGAGGGAGGGAAGAAAGGAAGGAAGGAGGAGGGAGGGAGGGAGGGAGGAAGGAAGGAAGGAAGGAAAGAAGAGAAAGAAAGAGAAGAAAGAAAGAAAGAAAGGAAGGAGGAAGGAAGGAAAGAAAGGAAGGAAGGGAGGGAGGGAGGGAGGGAGGAAGGAAGGAAGGAAGAAAGAAAGGAGGGAGGGAGGGAAGGAAGGAAGGAAGGAGAGGGAGGGAGGGAGGGAGGGAGGGAGGGAGGAAGGAAAGAAAGAAAGAAAAAGAAAGAAAGAAAGAAAGAAAGAAAGAAAGAAAGAAAGAAAGAAAGAAAGAAAGAAAGAAAGAAAGAAAGAAAGAAAGAAAGAAAGAAAGAAAGAAAGAAAGAAAGAAAGAAAGAAAGAAAGAAAGAAAGAAAGAAAGAAAAAGAAAGAAAGAAAGAAAGAAAGAAAAGAGAAAGGAAAGAAAGAAAGAAAGAAAGAAAGAAAGAAAGAAAAAGAAAGAAAGAAAGAAAGAAATTCAGTGGGGGCATTTCTGTGACATTCAGCTGCTCCACATGATTTAGGAACCATAGTTGCTATGATGTTAACATGTTAACACACACTTTATTGAAAAAAACCCACCAAAGAGGAAGAACTTGTGTTTTCTGAGACCTGTGGTCTGTAATTCTTGTTTCATTTTTCACAAAGGAGTGTGCAGTACTTCTTTCCCTCCATCTAGTTCTCTTTTATTTGCCAAATTCAAAAGAGACTATATTTCAGGAAAGGGAAGGAATGAAGGAAAGCTCCATGATTCTGAGAAGCATCTCCTAAGGGTTCTGGGGAGATGCAGAAACCATTTCCCTTTTATACCTTTTTAACAAAGAAAATGGGAGAGCATTTCTTTATCATGTCCCAAGAATGCGGCCATTACAGTGGGGAGTGGATGTTTTGATGGTGTGTAGAAGCAAACCACTGCATCATTACATTCACATTCAGCAGAGTCTGGAAAGCAAAAATAAAGAAAGCATAACATCCCGTCCGAAAAGAAGCTCTGCACACGGGCAGACAACAGTGGAGGAAGTAAGGGACTTTCAGGAAACTCAAGGCCTGTAAGGACCAAGCCATGCTACAGCTTGACCAGGAACCACTTCCAGTGTACCTCAACACAGGTCAGTGTGGCTTCTAGAAATTCTTCGATATAATAATGAAAAAATGTTAATAATAATTATTTTCAGTAGCATAGTACAGCCAACCCCTCAAAAAGAGGAAGTTTTCATTGGTAAAGCATTTCATTTAAACATTGAAATCCTGTGTAATGTGAAGTATGAGATAAGTTTTGAAAGGAAGCTGATGATTAAGAAGGAATGCAGTGGGCATTTAATAAGTGGAGGAACCGAAAGATAATTAACTGGCATGCATAAAGATTCATGCTTTATACCAAAATTTTAATTTTGCACATAGATGTGCCTGATGTAGGCAGCATTTAATCACCTCGCTGACAGGAGTAACTACTTTCATTTAACCTTGACTGGAGATCATGAATTCTAACAGGTTTAATTGGATACATCATTTAACAGAATGAACAGAGCAAATTTTTTCTCAATTCATAGGTTCTGATTGACATGCACCAGCAATAAGGCGTTGCACAATTACAGCTGCTCTGTATTCCTGCCCTGGGCAGCCATTGCCATAGCGATGTGACACCGGATGGTGGGGGCACGGAGCAACGCACAATCTCCCCTTGTTTTGAAAAGGGCAACATTTGGGGGTGGGGGGGAAGGATGGAAGGAATGAAAAAGAGAGAAGCTGGGAAAAGAAAGGAATTTGTGTCCTTAATTTTTTCTATATTAATCACACACCCTATAGAAGAGGTCGGGTTTTTTTATTATTATTAGCCCCACAGGGGGAAGGAAGGGGGAAGGAACATATCGTTTATATAATAAACTCTTCTTTCCAGAGTGTCATAAAGACTATATACAGACAATCAAAACATTCAGAAATAAAAAGGGCTAAACAGGCGAACCATGCCAGTGGGGGTAGGTTCCCCAGACCACCTATAGAAACACAGCCCAGGGGTGGGCGGGCTTCTATTGATCTTGGGAGTGGGAATCTCTCCATTAAGGAGGGTTTGGGCCCATGCCCAAAACTCAAGGCTTACCCCAGCTCTGTGTTCCCGGATCATTCTGGCCAGTACTTGTGGGCCCACATGGGATCCCAGGCATAAGTTGCTATCCCCTGTCCCCTACTTCTCTGCCTCAGGAAGTGAAGAGTCTCATCATTAGTGGACAGAGCCGCTGGGTTTTCCTGAGATCAGAGACAGGATTTGGACTGGGTCATTCACTGTTGCCTTTGCAGCACTAAGAAAACACAAATGAATCCAGATGAAGTCAAAGAAAAGTTTCCAAACAAAATGGTGTGGCTTCTCTTCCCCTCACACGAGCACTAGCCAATCTTCCTTCCCATCACAACCTTAGCAAAGCGCTTCTGTATCCCCTCAAATGCCTCAACTGGCTTATATGAATATTCTGGAGGAGGCAGACTGGGAATGCTGTGAGTGCTACTCCAGCAGCTGTGGGCACAGACACGGAAGCATGACATTTTCAAGACGGAAAAGGGATTAAGGCACTTAGCTGGTGTGTGGCCATCCAGATTTCTTCGTCAAAAACAAATGGGATGTTTCCCAGCCAACACAAAACCAGGAGTAAGCCCTGAGCCCTGCTGGATGTAGTTGCCCTCAAAAAAAAAAAAAAAAAAAAAACAACAACAACAACAAAACCAAAAGTTTACTCAACAAATCCCACATCAGTGGGTTCCTTCATCTTATTGTTCATTCCGCCCCTGCTCTACAAGCCTATTTGATAGTCAAAATGCCTCAGCCCCCACAGGCTGGAGGGAGGGCGACTGCTGCCTCTCCCCAAAGTTGCCTCTTTACATCAATGGGAGAAGAGCAACAAAACGGGACGTCGTAGATGTTGGTGGGACTATGTCCACATTGCAAAGACCCAAGGTTTCACATTTCTGTGGAGGATCTTTGAGTTCACTCTGAGGAGTGTTCCTGGGCCATGGGGGAGGGCAGAAAGCGGAAATCTGGAGAACGGAATAAAGAAGACAGAAGGCCCAAGGAAGCGCAGGCAGGGGAGAGAAACCTCTTCTGTGGAAAACTGTGATTTGCTCAATGGCTGCCTTTTCACCTATGACCTCTCCTCATTCCCTACCCTCCAACACCACCTAACAAGGGGCCTTCTTGGCTAACTCAGTTTCTTTCATTTCCATCCCGTGTCTGGACCTCACCTTAGAGGCCCCCTGCATCCGCAGAACAAAAGGCTCCATTCCTGGGGCCTCTGAGGTCTAGGCCCTGAGGGGCCTCAGCTTCTGCCTCCCTCTCCTGTGCTCTCAGTCTCTCGCCTAAACTTCAGCCTTTCTAGATCACGTTTTCCTCTCCTGTGCTCTTCTTGAAAATATGTGCTCTGGGTGCTCGGGTTCTCATGAATCTGAATCTCATGAGTCAGAAGGCAGCAGGAATGGCTTCCGCTGAGATGTGAGGCAGAAGAACAGGAAGAGTCACCCTCAGTGCTAAGATGTGAGGCAGAACAGGAAGAGTCACCCTCAGTGCTAAGATGTGAGGCAGAACAGAAAGAGTCACCCTCAGTTCATGCCAGGCCTCAAAGATGAAGATGAAACCTCTTTTCAGCAGGTGTTCGAAATCTGCCGAGGGCACCCAGGGGCTGCCTTACTAGAATATTACATTATTTGGGCTGTGCTGTAGTGAGCATCAACGCTGCAGTGGTTCAGTGCAGGTCTGAGGAATGTCTTCTTTGTGCCTGAGGTTCAGAGAAAGGGTTTTTGGGAGGGTGACAACATCCTGATTGAAGAGAATTGAAATGCCTGGGAGATTTAGGAAATAGCATTTCCAGGTCCTGGTATGTAAATCAGAATTGAGCAGGTTCTAGTGTGGCTTGGGGCATGGTTTATTTTAGGACAGGAGGTCATTCGTCCCAGCAGCAACCCCCAGAAAAAACGGCCTGATGATGCCTGTGGAAATGTCGGGAGTCTGGGCCTCTTTTGAGGTGAGGGGGCTGCAGTAAGGGCTGCTCTTCTCAGAGGGGTCAATCACTGCTGAGAAATGGAAACCATGGTGATGGTGTGAGGGACGGATCTGCAAGAGAGGAAGAGTCAAGGATGGGGATTTGGCTGCTCTCCTAAAGGTTTCTCCCTACCTGCCTGCGCTTCCCGGGCCTTCCTGTCTCCTTTCTTTCCTTTCCAAATTTCTACTTTCTGCCCACCCCCCCATGGCCCAAGAACACTCCTCAGAGTGAACTCAAAGATCCTCGTCAGAAATATGAAACCTTGGGTCTTTGCAATGTGGACATAGTCCCACCAACATCTACCGTGCCCCGCTTTGTTGCTCTTCTCCCACTGATGTAAAGATGGCAGCAGGGAATGGTTTCCGCCTAGACATGAGGTGGAACAACAGGATGAGCTTTGAGACAGCCTGATCTACTTCTCAGACTGGTGGAGCTGAGGAAACCTCTCTCCTCTGGTCCCATGTTTGCCTGAGGTATCCAACCCTCTAGGAGAGCAACCAAATCGCCATCCTGGGCTCTCCCTCATTCCCAGAGATGCCTGTGCTCAGGGCTCTTCTTAGCTACAGCTCCAAGACCCTGACTCCTGCCACTCCTGAGTCAGAATCAGGGACAACTCACAGAGCTAGGAAGAATCAGCGCCCCTCCAGCCCAGGCCCTGGCAGGACCCAGCTTCATGAGGCAACTTCTGTGAGGAAAAGGGACTTACTTACACTCCCCTCAGATCCACTTTCAGAGGGACAGTTTCTCTATGGAGAGGGTCATTGCCTCCCCCTTCCCCTGTCCAAAAATAAGCACCAGACTTCTTGGGTCCCTCAGAACCCAAGAATAAGGGTGAGCTCTGAATCATCATCTTTAATTCGCCTTCAGTCCACAGCCACCCACCTCACTAAATGTGTATTGACTGTGCCTTGTCTTAATGAACTTATCAGTTTGTTTGGCAGAGATGGGGAATCAAACCCAGGACCTCACACATGCAAGATAAATGCTCTACAACTGAGCTGCATTGCTGCCCTTATTAGATATCTTTGTACCATCCCTTCCCTTCAAGTATCTGAAACTTGCTAGCTGTTGAGAGTTGCCTTGCACAAGCCAAAACACACAGAGTTGAAGCATTCACTCTTCGCTCTTCAGAATATGACTATACTCAGAGGTAGGGTCTTTGCAGATTAATAAAGTAAAATGATGATCATCAGGATGGAGCCTAGTCTCCTATGACTTGGGTCTTTAGGAAAATAGGGGATTGAAGACAGACATAGTAGAAACACTGGATGATGAGCAAGGCTGGAAAGGCTGTGTAGCACCCACAGACTGTCCACAGACTGTCCACAGATGGGCTCTTTTTTAATTTTTTTTAATTTTTTATTTTTATAATTACCAAGATATACAATTTAAAAGTTCATATTTGGGTTTTGGTCATACAGTGTTCCAGCACCCATCCCGCCACCAGTGCCCATCTCCCACCACCAACGTCCCCAGTTCCTCCCCCCCTCCCCATCCCTCCTCCATGGCAGGTTCTTTATTTCTTTCCCTTTCTCTCTCTTTCTCTTTTCCTTCCCCTCCAGACTATGGATTACAGAACATACATTAAAGGGTTGTCATGTGTATCTTTTGCCTCTATTTAATGCTCAGTTCTTAGGTTGGCATTAGTACCCTCGACAATTGTTAGCACACTGTTCCATTTTCTGTCTTACCTAGCCTCTGACTCCCACACATTTGTGATAATTTCCACCTTTGACAAGACCTCCTGATATATGTTTCACTTGACCTTGGATATTGGTATCATAATATGTACATATATATTTATGTTATGCAGATAAATGCAGTCATTCTGTATCTGTCTCTCTCCTTCTGGCTAATTTCACTCAACATAATCTTCTCCATGTCCATCCATTTATAGGCAAATTTTATAACTTCATTTTTCCTAACAGCTGCATAGTATTCCATTGTATAGATGTACCAAAGCTTTTTTATCCAGTCATCGATTTTCGGGCACTCTGGTTGCTTTCAGGTTCTGGCTATTGTGAATAATGCTGCTATGAACATAAAAGTAGGGATGGTGTTTCCGCTGCGTATTTTTGGTTTCCCAGAGTAGATTCCCAGGAGTGGTAAGGCTGGGTCAAATGGGAGTTCAATTTCTAGTCTTTGGAGGAATGTCCATATTGTTTTCCAGAAAGGCTGTACCAGCCGGCATTCAGATGGGCTCTTTTGAACCCACTTCTTCATCACCCTTAAAATATGAGGGCCCTAAGTCCACCCATACTTTGATCTTGGACTTCTTTTTTGGGGGTCATACCCAGAAATGTTCAGGGGTTTCTCCTGGCTCTTCACTCAGGAATCACTCCTGGCGGTGCTCGAGGGACCATATGGGATGCCAAGGATCGAACCCGGGCAAGCATGGGCCAGCTGCGTGCAAGGAAATGCCCTATCCGCTGGGTATCGCTCTGGCCCCTGATCTTGGACTTCTAAGAAGTTCCTAGAACTGTAAGTCAAAAAACTTCTGTGGATTAAACTACTCGTAGGCCTACCAATAAAGATGAAGGCCCTTTGCCTGATAAGTTACTAATAAGAGGTCCTACAAAGCCAAGTTTCTCCTGGAAAAACACTGCACATATCGCCATCTATCTTATCATCAACGTAGGCTGACAGCATACGATAGCTTTTGCAGTATCTAATCTTTACAGCTAATTCAAGTTAATGAATACATGGTTTTTGTGGGTGCACAGTCATGAGCCAGCTCTTTGGGAAGAAGACACAGAGACTTCAGGAGCTGAGAGGAGGGTTGCTTAACTGCTTGAGTTTTGTGCTGACTAGACCAGCATCAGTCTGAAATAATCCTAAGGCCAGGAGAAGACTCAGGGACTACTGTGTCAGTTGCCAGGCTGAGGTCAGTCCCTGGGGCTGCCCACATGTCACACGTGATTAGGCAGCTCTGTTCTCTGAGTCTGAGCGTGATCCCCAACACCAAAAACATTCGCAGCACCAGCTGAGTGGGGTGTGTACAAATCCTGCAGCTAAAAATGCAGCCCTTGTGTTCACACACCCTAAAGAGATCAGTTCACCCTCCCCGTGAGCGACACAACCAAGCGTGGGTGCAACTGACAGTGGAAAATCAACAGAAGGAGCTTGCGAGGGTGGGTATACCTTCCCATGCCCCAGAAACACCAAGGTTGCTTCCTCGGGTTCTGTGAGGATCGGCTCCATTTCTTGTGGGGTTCTGGGACTGTGTTTCTTTTCCCAAAGAATGAAATTAATTGACAGAAGCACCATGGCCCTGCCAAAAAGACCAACGGAATGTTGAGATTCTTGCTCAAGCCGTATGTCTGGGGATATGGTTGGCTCTAGCTACTCCTAGTGTTAATGCTTCTTCTGTTCATTTCCCTTGAGCCCAACGTTTCCCACTACAAATGCCTTCCCAATGTGCTACAGAAGCATAAGCGGTTTCTCTGTTTTCGTGGCAGTTCTCTATAAACATTACATGATCAGGTCATTTGTTGGATAAAAACAGCAAATAGTAACACAAACATTCACAAACATAACAAAACACGTTCATGCACACATACACAGTCATATATGCATATATATGACTGTATATGCACATACACAAAGGCAGATACACATGTATGCACTTATACACAAGCACATATGTATATACAGATACACAGTACGTGCACATAAATATACTACATGCATAGAAGAATGCACAAACACACATGTACACACAAATGCATATAACACACATCCAACATACACTTAGATACACATAAATGACTCTTTTGATACTAAAACAGGGATTCTTCTTGGATATTGTTCTTTTCCCCTAAACCTTTCTCCTGTCTTGCTCAAACAAGCAGGCAAGTCTCCTGAGCACACACACACATACACACACACACTCTCACAAGCTGCATTTCCCAGCCCCTTCTCCCCACTTGTGCGCCCACCAAGCTTCACTGGCAGCTCAGTGGGAGCCCCCAGTCCCCCTGGCTCCCTTTCTCCATTACATCCCCAGCTTGAAGTTCTCTCTAGCAGGCACTGCCCCAGCCCCCTCAGCTTCTGCTCCCTCCCCTCCGAGCTGTTGATTCTTCACTGCTCTTCAAATCTCACCTTCACAGCTTCCCTGGGTTTTTATCTTGTCTTCAGCTCTCAATGCAAAGTGTTTGGGGATGCTTTGTATTAGGGGCTGCCATTGGTACTAATGGCACACACAAATCAATTGTATTAAATCTTCATGACTTCAGGTAATTTGTCTGGGAAAATAGCATTCTCCATTTCCCCCAGGATTTCAAATTTGTGTGTGCATTCTTCCCTTCGCTCGGTGCTGTTTTGAACAACAAAAAATTACATAAATGGCCAAATATCCTCTTCTTCCATTTTCCTCAGCTGCACCTTCTCATTGTGTGGATTGGCACCATCTCTGGATCGCTGTTGTGTTTACTTCTGGGGCTCACTGTATAATTTCACTTTCTGCAATAGAAAATAAATCAGTGGCGATATTTTTACTTGTTCTGACAATATCCAAAGTTGTCTCTCACTGTTTTTATTTGAAGGAACCAGACACAAACCTGGCTGCCTTAACTATGGCCTCTGGGAGGGCTGGAGCTGAGAAAATCTGCTGTCGGAAGAAGTGAATAGAACTAACAAGACTATAGAGCTGGCCAACAGATTAGTGAAAGGTCTGGAGGTGAGGTCCTACAGGGCGGACTAATGAAGCAGGCTGCGGAAACCACTTCTTTGTTATACACTACTGATCTGCCAATAACAGCAGCACTTAGCAAAGAGCCTGATGAGCTGAAAAAATTATGTCATTATCATTCATTTTTTTCATAATAGAAACATGTTTTTGACCTTTACATTTTCTTACATTTTGCCATGCTGTGGTCCGTATTAACTGTAAGATTACCTAGTGACTAGCATATTTGGGAAACTCCAGGAAAATGAACAGTTGCTCTTTCTTGAGTGTTGACAAATAAAGTTGATGCCATTTTTTTTAAAGGCAAGGACTTTATTTGGAACAATTAGACAGTGCTAATGACAGAGCCTGAGGTCGGTTTACCATGAAGCACAATGCAATTTGTCCGACTTGGTTAAGGAATATGATAATGCCCTAATTATCCGTCTAAGTCGTGCCTGGATATTACAGGGGGGACAAAGAATAGAGACAAACCGTGAATTATCCGAAATAATCCATATTGTTGAAGTTGGCTCCTGAGAAAGTCTGGTCACTGACAGCTTTCTCGTTTCCATTCATCTATTGTTCATTTAATCCTTTGTATATATTCAAATTTTTTTTACTGGGTTTACATTTGTGGGGAGAATGTCTCTTCTTGTTCCCCCGCCATTGTAGGGGACATGTTTTCCATCCAGCAGCCCTCCAATGCCTGGCTTTTATTCTGGTAACTGGACTTGCGTGGGCCAAGAAAGCACCAACATGCTGCTAATTAAACAGATTCATTCAACTGGATATTGTTGAGAGATTTTAAAATATAAATTGATGAGTGCTTGTTTAGTGCCATTTAAAGCAACAAAAATGGAAAGGATTTAGCTGCTGAGAAGAAAAAGTCTCCATGTCTCAGATGAAAGCCAGAAAAATGAATGAATTTAAATGCATCCCACCAGGGTAGCCTCAATTCCTCTTGCTGTGAGCCACGGATGTCTCTCAAATTAATGGAAGGAAATTGCTATCATACTCTGACAAATCTATCACTGTTTCATCAAATCAATTTACCAGTTCCCAAATAGAGTAAGGAGATAGTAAAGGAGTAGTAATGGGTCTTCACCTCTTCAGAGTAGTAGAAATTCTGTGCTCTGAAAGGGAGCCCATGCCCGAGACCTACCGATGCTTCCATTTGATGGAACAATTTGTGCTTCCCCCAAAATAGAAAAGAAAATTATCTGTAGGAACAGGCTCGGGCAATTAAACGTGCTCAAAGCTCCTCTTGCCGTATGAATCTCTTGCTGCATTTTCCAGATCTTTTGCCCATCTTTTTTTTTTTTTTTTTTTTTGCTTTTTGGGTCACACCCAGCAATGCTCAGGGGTTTCTCCTGGCTCTGCACTCAGGAATTACTCCTGGCAGTGCTCGGGGACCATATGGGATGCCGGAGATCGAACCCGGGCCGGCATGGGCCAGCCACATGCAAGGCAAATGCCCTACCCGCTGGGCTATCGCTCCGGCCCTTGCCCATCCTTTAAGACACAGTGAGTCTGTGGCTTCCAGATCACATTCTACCAGGATGATGAACACTGGGCATGAAGACCTGCCTCCCCTCAACTACTCTGACTGTGCAAGTGCCCTCAGGAACCAAACTCCCAGTGGACCTTGGACAATTCCCATGGTCAGAGCCAGCCAGTCGGTTCTAGCATTACCCCCGCCCCATAGTGAGGATGCTAAGCTGCCTGTTCCAAACCATCTTTGATGAAATAGTGCACCATTTATTTGGAGGCCATTTACAGCAAGTGAAAGTCCCAGAGACTCTATATGCAGAAATGAAGCGTTTACTCTCTGCTCTCTTCAAGATGACAGAGTCCAACACAGCAGGCCAATCGGGTGAGGAAGACATCTCTCCTATATGTAGGATTTTCATAAGCTGTGGATTCCTTAGTCCAGCTTGTTCATGATTTAGGGGTCAGAGAGGTATTACTGAGGTTAAGGTGTTTGCTTTACAACAAACCAGCTTTACAACCAGCTTACCCTGGTTGAATCCCTGGCACCATATGATCCTTCAAGCACCACTTGATGTGGTCCTGGAGACCCCCAAGCACTTCTAGGGTGGCCCTGAGCAATCCCTGGAACCCCAGGGCCCAACACAACCAAACCTTTGGACCCTTGGGGGCTCCTTGACCTCCCAGGAGGTGCTCAAGACTACTGCTGGTGACTCTCAGCCAACCAAACTGTTTAGCTGATGCAAGCCCAAGGATACAGTGTGCTTGGGCCCTCTAGTGCTGGAGAACACCAGGGTCAACCCTAGCAGTTCCTGTGGGGGTGGGGCGAGGCATGGGACCTTAACTGTCATACTATCTTCCTAGCCCCTAAAACATTAATACTAACACTATAATAAATTACAAAGCCTGAATATGGGAGTGGGGGGTAGTTAGAGTCCTAACCGGTGCTTGTCAGGACTTACTCCTAGCTCTGTGCTCAGTGACCACTTTTATGCTCAGGGATCACATGTAGTATTGAACTAGGTATTGAACTGGGCGTGGAATTAGGATTGCACATGCATGGCAGGCACCTTATTTTCTTGGACATCTCTCTGGACCCGTGAAAATTTCTTTAATTGATTCTTTTAATTAAAGGCAGGGAACTGGAGATAGTACAACAGGTAGAGCACTTGCTTTGCATGCAACCTACCTGGGTTCAATCCCCCTGTTTCCTATATGGGCCCCCAAAATCACCAGAAGTGATTCCTGAGTGCAGTACCAGGAGTAAGCCCTAGGAACCACTGGGTGTTGCCCCAAAGGAAAAAAATAGATGCAAGGATATTAATCATTGGGCTAAATCATACACTTTGCATACTAATGGCTGTTTGACATAACCACTAGCATTGACAGCTGAGAACCATAGGGTATGGCCCATATCCCTACAAAAATAATAAATAAATATTACTGTAGAAGAGAGTTCCTTAAATTGTTGGGGTTTTTTTTCTTTGCCTATATTCTATTTTAGTACTATTTGGCATTTTCTTTTCTCCTAGTTTTTTCTTGTTTTTATATCTCTCCTGTCTGCCTATATTTTAATTTAATTTTTATTTCCTTCTTTCCCTTTCTCTCTCTCCTCTCTTCTCTCTGTGTGTCTCTTTTTTTCTGCCTTGCTTTCCTTTCATTCTTCCTCATCTTCACTATTTTTTCTTTCTGGATTTTTTTAAAAACTATTTTCTGTTAAAGAATAGAAATCTAGCTATCATCAATTTTTTAAAAAGAGAGCTGTTTTAGAGTAGACTATTAAATTTTTGTTTTTACCTTTGTAAACTTTTTCAGAATGACCTATTAGAATAAATTCTGCTTAGAGCTTAAAATTTATGTTTGGCATAATCAAGGTATTCATTTGTAAGTTCTGAGCATTTCTGTCTCTGATATTGTTCTAATAGCCACTTCATTATCATTCTAAATCATTCTTTAGAGTTAGAGTTATTCATTATTAAATGTTGTTATAAGAACTGTTTTCTCCAAGTAATTTCATTATCATCATAAAATTCATCTAATTAGTGTGTTTTAAAATTAGAACACACTGGGGCCAGGCAGAGAGTTTAAGGGCTGGGGTACATGTTTAGCGTGTTGGAGGCCAGGGTTAGTTCCACTCCTGCATGGTAACCCAAACATTGTTGGGAACAACCCCCAGCACCACAGGGCATAGCCCCCTCGCTCCCCCTCCCCATAATAGTAAAATTAGAACAAATTTTAATGGAGAAATTTTAC
This sequence comes from Cryptotis parvus, assembly GCA_021461705.1. NCBI lineage: Eukaryota > Metazoa > Chordata > Mammalia > Eulipotyphla > Soricidae > Cryptotis > Cryptotis parvus. The sequence goes on along the minus strand of JAJIBD010010682.1, from coordinate 21,788 downwards.
TGCCACTCATTGCTTTGAAACATGTTACAAAAGTATAAATGTTTGTATGTCTCAGGGCGCCGAGCCCACCGCAAAGGGCCAATTACCCCCCACTGCTGCCCCTTCAGCTTGTTCCCCTGTCACTCCCAGTTTTTCAGAATCTCATGGCTTGTTTTCATTGTTTTTGTCTATTTCCCTGATTTATTTCTTTATACTCCACGCATGAGTGAGACCATTTAGACATATTTGTCCTTCCTCTTCTGACTTGCCTCACTCAGCATGAACACCCCAACTTCTATCCACGTTATATCAAAGGGCAAGATTTCATCCTTTCTTACTGATGCATTGCATTCTGTTATATGTCTCATCTATCACTGGGCACTGGATTCATACTGTTATGATAACATACTGCTATAATACACTGTTATCTTTCTGGGAGGAATATTCAGAGCACACATTGAAAAATAGTAAGAGTGCCCTTATGTTTTCATCTAAGAATCCTATTGCTAGGACTTTATCCTAATAGGACATAACAAGAATTTATAACCAGAATATTTATTAAAGCACCTTTTGTAATGGCTCCAGATTGGAAATGATCCAAATGTTCCAAAGCTGTGTATTACTGGTCAACTGACTTGTAGATCCTTCATAATTTTAGATACCATATACTCATCATAAAAGCATGCATAGCAAAAGATTTGGGCCTATGGACAGATGCTTTTAGTATTTTGAAGTCAACAAATCAAGCTACCAAGTGATATTTATGTGTAAACTTTGTTTTGCCCATGACTGTACCAGCTCTGCTTCTGCTGTGGCAGACTGTCCCACCTCAATGAACCGGGTCTTTAACAGGGTCCTTAACTCATTCTCCCTTTGTACCCAGATCCTGACTCATTCTTTCCTTGTACCTGGGTCCTTAACTCATTCTCCCTTCATACCCAGCATGTTGGATCCTGCTGTAAGGAGTACAAGAGAATCTCGCAAGAGAAAGACATTTGTCCTTTGCTTCCCAAGTTTCCACTTTGGTTTTTCTTCTTACTCCTTTGCCACAGATACTTTGCCTGAGACCTGGGCCCCAGTCACACATCCTGAGCTTGCATGCCTCTGAAAATACTCAGCCCTTCCCTTCTCAGTGACTCCTGAGGCTTGTGCTTGCAGCACGAGCATCTGCAACACTCTGCCTTTTCTGCCAATAAGCCAACTCATGGTGCCTTCCTCTCCTATGGCACTGGCTCAGATAGATGCCCTCTGCTCCCCAGATCCAGCTAAGATCACCCCTCTGCCCTTCATTCAGCTTCCCAATGGAGGGAAAACTCAGCTTCCAAAGCATTTCCTGTGAAAAGGGTCTTCCTTCTTGACTGGCCACTGCTCCATCACTGGATTCTCTGCTTTGTGTAGTCATGGGTACTCTTTAGCATTTTGCTTTCCACCTTCCTGTGTCTACTTTATTTCTTTGGAGGTGGAGTGGAGGTTAGGAGCCACACCTGACTGTGGTGCTCAGGGTTTACTCCTGGATCTGCCCTCAAGGATCACTTGTGAGGGGAGCTGGCAACCATATGTGGTGCCAGGAGTCAAACCCTGGTTGGCTGTGTACCCAGCAAGTGCTCTCTCAGCTGTACCATTCCTCTAACCTATCGACACTGTCTGGGTGACAGGGCTGTCCAGGGACACCAAAAGTATTAAGGTTCATTGGGTTCCTTGGCCATGTTGGGAGTCAACAACCTTTCCCTCTGGCCTAAGGACACAGAAACACATCCATCCATTCTTAGAAAAGCTAATGTTTTAATTTACCATATACCAGCAAAGAAAGAAAGAGAGAGAGAGAGAGGAGGGCTGGAGCCTAGAAAGCTGAGGTGAGTAGGTCAGAGCTAAGCAGAGTCTGAACCTCACCCCTCCAAAATCAGAGCTTACATAGTTTACAAAGGGTAGAGGCAAGACTTGACACAGCTGGGGGGCAAAAGGTAAAACAAGGAAGTGAGAAAGGAAGTGAGAAAGGAAGTGAAAAAAGGCCTCTCGCCAGGTGCAAAACCCATCACAGGGTTCCACCAGAGCTCTCTGAGCCAGTTTGGAAAACTGGGACATTGTTCTATCTCATCTTGGGCTAATAAACAATTATTTCAGTAATATTTCTAGTCATTCTTGTATAGACACAGGAAGAGAGATAGACATTTATCTACACCCGGGATTAGGTAACCTTTCCTGGGGAGATCACACCATATAGCCTATACTGCATTCCTCGCATCAGATTGATCACTCCAATCCCTTCAGTGTCCTATCAATTTCCATAAGTAAACACAGGGGCCGGAGCCCAGGGTAGGGCCTTTACCTTGCACATAGTAAACAGAGCTTGTTCTGTGACTCTTCTCCCATAGCTTAGTCAAAACAAAGCCTGTTTCAAGGTCTTGCACTCAGGAGCAAGACACTCAGCTGTCCCATATGGAAGCCAGGGTATATTCTCTCTTCCTGGTTCCATCCAGTCCCATGGTGGCACCTTCCCTTTTTGGGGTGTGAGGAATTAGAATCAATCTAAAGGAAATCGAGGCATTTAGTTAAGAAATATGGTGCAAACCCAGAAGTAACTAAGTAGTCTTAATTGTCTTCCCTGTATCTATACAAAAGGACTTAGCTTCAACACAAAAGCATGCAAATGGCACAAGGCAAAGAGAAAAGCAACATCCCAGCAAGCCCCTGTTCCTGGCCAGGAAATTCAACACTCACTGAGTAGGAGACAGAGGGCTGCAAACAAAAAGAAACCCAACATGATCCTGTCATCTGCTTTTTTTTATTAAAATACTATGATTTATAGATTTCTTCACAGTACAGTTGTCACAAGCATGCATTGTTCCATACCAGTCCCACCACCAGTGTGCCCCTACCACCACCAAAGGCTACCACCCCTATCTACTCTCTATCCCCACACCAGCTCCCCTAGCCAGTTGCGACCACATTGATCATTACAACATATGTATGGGAAAGGTCCTAGCAAAGACCTGATCCTAAACTGGGTGGGTTTGTTAACCTGGCATGCAATCACTTCACAGACTTACTGATCACTCCTAGTTCATGGCTTGTGCTTGCGGCACCAGCATCCCCAACCCTCTGCCTTTTCTGCCAATAAGCCAACTTATTGGCAGAAAATGAAAGGCAACTGCTGTTGTGAAAGGCAACTCATAGTCATGACCACTGGGTCACTGGAGGGGGTTGAGAAGAGGGGCCTCAATCCTGCTCTGTTTCAAACCCGGCCAGCAGGCCCCCTGCAACCTATGTGTTCACTGATCCTAGAAGCGATGGTGAAACTGGCCAGGGAGGAAACCAGTTTCCCTGTCTCTCTGCTTCTTGGGCAAGCTATCTGCAGGCAGGAGCTGTAGAAGTAGTGCGTGTGGCCATTCTCTCAGTGTTACTGATCAGTCCTGGTACATGGTCGATTCCAGTCATCTGGTTTATAAAATATTTTTAATAAGTTATCCCTGTTCAATATACTCTGCAGTAATTTTAATTTCATGATTGGGCCCTGAACACCGAGAGATTTTAGGACCGAGAACACCAAGATTTTCATGATTGGGCAAAGAACGCTGAGAGAGAGAAAGCCACAAAAGAACATCTGTCTTCAAAAACTCTCGAGCTGGGTACTAATGCCAACCTAGAACTGAGCATTAAATAGAGGCAAAAGGATACACATGACAACCTTTTAATGTATGTTCTGTAATCCATAGTCTGGAAAGGAAGGAAAAGAGAAAGAGAGAGAAAGGGAAAGAAATAAAGAACCTGCCATGGAGGTGGGCTGGGGGAGGGGGGAGGGAACCGGGGACATTGGTGGTGGGAGATGGGCACTGGTGGAGGGACGGGTGCTGGAACACTGTATGACCAAAACCCAAATTTGAACTTTTTAATTGTATATCTTTTTTATTTGTATATCTCACGGTGGTATAATAAAATACTTAAAAAAACAAAAAAGAAAGTACCTCAGACAGATGGGGGAAGGGCTCCGAAGACCTGGCCTCTACAGGTTTTTTGTTTGTTTGTTTGTTTGTTTGTTTGTTTGTTTGTTTTGGGTCACAACTGGCAATGCTCAGGGGTTATTCCTGGCTCTGCACTCAAAAATTACTCCTGGCAGCAGAAGTCACTGGGTGTTCCTGGAGATGGAACTGGGATCCCCATCCCCCCTCTGACCCGTCCAGGAGAGCCTGGTGACCCCACCCACGAACTGCCTCAGGGCTCTCGCCATGATGCAGAGACTCAGACACACAGGGGAGAGCTGCAATCCGGCTCCTCCCAGCTCAGCTGACCATGAGGTTCCCAGGAGGCAAGATGGGTTTTGGGAGTGGGCCCATCACCTCTGTAGGACCTCGGAAGCAGCTGGATGAGACTCGCCCACCATAATAGCCGCCATTTTTGTGGTCCGGACCTGGTACATCAAACTAGTGGAACCAATCATGTTCTAGAATATATTACAATCTACAATGTGTAAGAAAGAGAAGCGAGAAGGAGAGAGAGAGAGAAAAAAGAGAAATAGATAAAAAAAAACCTGCCATGGAGGCAGGCTGGGGGGGGGAGGGGGGGGAGATGGGGACACTGGTGATGGGAGATGGGCAGGGGTGGAGGGATGGGTGTTGGAACACTGTAAAACCAACATTCAAACATGAACATCTTGTAATTGTACATCTAACAGTGGTATAATAAAATGTTTTAAAAAAAACTCTCGAGCTCATTAGCCAACATGACAAGGTGCGAGCCTCAGACAACCAAATGCTAATGTCCAAGCTTGCAAAGCAGTGCAGGGAAGCGATAAAGGAAGACATCAAAGAGAGAAGAGCAGAAATTCTGGCCGATGTAGCAGAAGCCAGGAAAAGCATTTGCAACACATGCCTGTCCTTCGGCAACTATAAGACAAAGATGACTGCCCTCCAACATCTTGCAGAAAGGCAATGGAGAATTATCCATGACTTCTACTCGGATCTCTTTGATAGTCACCTCCATCTGCCCACATACCAAATTCTGCAGGATGGATGGATATGTTGTTCCCAATGTTCTCCCTTCTGAAATCTGACATGCCATTTTGTTGGTAAAGAAGCGAACAGCACCCAGCCCAGACAAAGTCAGACCCGAACACCTGAAGAATCTGCCATCAGACACATGACAGCCCTTTAATGTATGTTCTGTAATCCGCAATCTGGAAGGGAAGGAAAAGAGATAGAAAGGGAAAGAAATAAAAGAACCTGCCATGGATGTGGGCTGGGGGAGGGGGGAGGGAACGGGACATTGGTGGTGGGAAATGGGCACTGGTGGAGGGATGGGTGCTGGAACACTGCATGACCAAAACCCCAAATATGAACATCTTTATAATAGTATATCTCACAGTGGGATGATAAAATACTTATAAAAATAAAAAGAATCTGTCATCAGTACTCCCTCAATACACTGGCTTGGCTCTTCACACACTACCTGCCTGAATGCAAGTTTTCCTCCCAATGGAAAAACAGCAGGACAGTTCTAGTGTTGAAGAAGGAGACATCCATGACATTGGCAACTATCGCCCCATCTGCCTATTGTCCATCTTCTACAAACTGTTCACTCGAGTCATCCTGAACAGGATTGGCAGAACACTAGATGAAGGACAACCATGCGAGCAAGCTGGCTTCCAAAAAGGATTCGGCACAATCGACCATATCCACACAGTAACCAAGCTCACTGAGTTTTGTAAGGAATTAAAGATACCACTCTATCTCACGTTCATTGATTTAAAGAAAGCCTTTGATTCTGTGGAGACTGAAGCGGTCATCAAAGCCCTAGCCAAACAGGGCGTTCAAGCCCAATACATCAAGATACTTCTTGAGCTGTATCATGGATTCACCACCAGGATCTCACCATTCTACAAGGAAGTGATCATTGATGTCAAAAGAGGAATTTGGCAGGGTGATACCATTTCAACTAAACTCTTCAACACCACCCTCGAGAACGTCATGAGTCAATTAGAATGGGAAGGAATGGGAGTGAAGATAGACAGTCAGCAACTACACCACTTCCGCTTCGCTGATGACATCATTCTAATAACGCCAAACATTAGTCAAGCAGTACAAATGCCGACTGACTTCGACCAAGAATATGGAAAGATAGGTCTACAGCTGAATCTCAACAAAACAATGTTCATGAAAAATGAACTAGTTCCAGAGGCTCCATTCACTCTCAATGGAACAAACATCTCTGAATGCAGCAGTTATGTGTACCTAGGTCGAGAAGTCCACATGATGAATGACTAAAACCTGAGCTGTGCAGGAGGAAGAGAGACAGCATGGAATGCCTTCAAAAGCATCGAAGACATAGCTAAAAAGACAAAGAACCTCCGTATCCGGGCACATCTCTTCAACTCCACCATTCTCCCTGCATTAACATACCCCTCAGAGACCTGGGCCCTACAAAAGCAGTATGAGGACACTATTCCGGTCTCCCAAAGAGGAATGAAAGAGCTATGCTTGGAATATCACACCTCACTCAAGTGAGAGAAAGAATCCAGAGTTCCAAATCCAGAGTTCCAACCGCCATTGACGACCGAGAGTCAGGGACGCCATCTCGTTTACCAAGGAATCCAGAATCAAAAGGCTGGATTTGTAGCGCGATTTGGAGATGACCGCTGGACTAGAGCTGTTAATGACTAGATCCCACAGGACGTCAAAAGATCATGTAGCCGCCCACCTACAAGATGGTCATGCTTCTTTGTCAAGACCCTGAGCAAATGGTTTTAGGCTCTTCATATCCCTGGAGCAAGCAGATGCCATTGGGCTACACTGGCACTTGATAGGGTCAAATGGAAATGTTACTGGCGCCCACTTGAGCAAATCCACAAATAACGGGATGTCAAGTGATCAAGTGATCAAGTGATTGGGCTCTGATTAACATATTTGTATTTGTGTGAAGAAAGAGAGAAGTTGAAAAAAGACTGAGACCCTAAAACCCTCCAACTTAATAGTGACTGGCTCTGTAAGGAATGAAGGTAGGTCTTAGGTTTTAGTCATTGTGGCTCACAATATTTTTCAAAATATTTATAAGGAACTTTTTGCTTTATTTATATATCTGCTTTTGGTTTCTATTTCTAGGAGTCTCTATTATGCTAACAAAAGTTAAGCTTCAGTGAAAGTTTATGTACTTGCTATAAAATCTAGACTCAAGACCAAAATGATCTCCTTTAGTACCTATTCAATCAGTGAAGTAGATGAAGCTTACTAAATGTGGGACCACACATGGTCTAGAGCTCCTTGTAGGATCTGGTTTCCACTCAACAACTACCTTTGACTCCCTCAATCCTGGATCTATACAACTCTAGTCTAAAAGGCATCCTGGTCAGGCAAATGCTTTAGAAACTGTTTTCAGAAAATAGTAAGATGACTTAATTTTTTTCTAAATTTTATTGAAGAACCATGATTTACAAAATTATTGACAATTGAGACATACAATATTCTATTATCAGATTTTGTTTTACACATACAATTTTTTAGCATCAGGATTTTTCCCGCTTAGAGGTTTAGAGAGTTCCATGTTTTCTCCTGAACATTTCTCCCTTCCTCTCTCTCTTTCTTCTCTCCCTTCTTCCTCCCTCCCTTAACACTTCTCTAAGTAAATTTCATTCAATAAAAACTATTTGGTTTCAATAAAATCACCTCCCAAATCCCCAGACAACAATGTTCTAATACCAATCCCACCACCAATATATTCCCAGTTTCCCCCCACTTCCCTAGTCTACCACCTTGACAGGCACATTTTTAAGCTTAGTTGTTATAATTCTGATCTCACTTTTCAGTGTTGTTGATTCTGTGATTTGGATATGTAGCTATACCACTGCTCTACACCACTTTGGACCCTGCCCACTCCCTGTTATTTCCTGACCTCTTCTTTCTTCTCCACTTGCTGTCTTTCCTTCTCCCTTCTCCTCTCTACACTCTGGGGCAAAGGGTGATCTAGGCATCCCCTCTTAATACACAGCATTCTCTCATCCATTTATTTTATGTGCATAAATAAGTGAGATCATGCTCTGTCCTTTTTACATCTTTCTTCACTTATCTTTCAACTCCATATAGGTTGTAGCAAATTGTGTGAGTTTATCATTCCTTGCAGATGTATAGAATTCCTTTATGTGTATATCCATGTATTTTCATAATCTACTCATCTGTCATTGGACATCGGAGTTGATTACATATCTTAACTATTGTATTATTAAATGCTGCTAGAATACATTGTTTGCATACAAGAGTACCAGATTTGATGCCTGACAATTACTTGGTTCCCCACACCACTGAAAATGACCCCCAAGCTCTAAGCTAGGAATTGCCACCCCCAAACACTGCCATGTGTGGCCCCCAAACCAAAACAAACAAACATAAGACAAACTAACAAATTTTAAAATACAACTTGCAATTCATTGTACCTTCAGCAATTTAGAGAAGTCTCTATACATAGTAAATTGACTTGTTAGAGTTTTAGTAAATTGACTTGTTAACTACTAGTGCAAGAAGGATTCAGTTATAAATAAAATTCTACTATGGTCCCTCAAGTTTCACTCCTGAAGATGGGTCAGTGGTACAATGGATAAGGCGTTTGGCTTTGCACATGGCTGATCTGGGATTGATTCCCATCACCACATATACTGAGCCCCGTGACACCTGAGCATAGAGCCACGAGTTAGCCCTGAGCACCTAGGATATGGTCCAAAATGTAAACTAAAAATTCATTCCTCCCAGATATTCAATTAAGCACTGTGGTAAGACTTTGCAGATATAAATCAAGACCCAAATCAGTTGACCTTAGGACAGATAGTGAGCCTCACATGTCCTTTTGGACGTGAAGATTTTCTCCAGTTGTTTGCAGAAAAGGTCACAGAGATTGGAAACACAAAGTGAGGCTCATCACAAAGTTCTTCAACCATGACTTTCAGGATAAAAAAGCGCCACGTGACAAGGAACCTGGGCGGTGTCCAGGCACTGAAGGCAGCACATAGCCGGCAGCCAGGAAGGAACCAGGAAGCTCAGACCCTAGCCATGAGCCCTGTGTTCTGCCGGCCTGAACTCACCCAAAGCAGCCTCTTTGCCAAAGTCTCCAAGACAGATGAGAAAGCAAACAGCCTGGATCTTGCCGTCCTCCCCAGTCTTAAGGATAGTCATAAATATTTTTTTAACTTTTGTTACATATATGGATAAGCAAGTGTCAGTCTCTGCTGTGTGAGGAAAGTGGAGAGGTCCCTGATTCCTCTGGGCTCATGGGAAATAGTCTACAGAGGAAGAGATTCAAAGTTGCAAAGAAGAGTAAGTTTACTGAGGGTAAAGACAGGCAGGACTCTTGCCAGGGCTACAGCAGCTGTTGTCTCTTGGGTTTACAGACTGTCTTCCCATTAACACTGGCTTGGCCCAACACTTCATTCCTGATGACACTGTTTATCTCTTCGCCTCCACAATGGGATTAGGGTAGTCCAGCATCTCCAGATAGGATAGTGAGAGAATCCTTCAACATTTCACTGGTCTGCAATACAGCTCTAGGCATGTTTTTTTTTTTTTTTTTTTGGGTCACACCTGGCAATGCTCAGGGGTTTCTCCTGGCTCTGCACTCAGGAATTATTCCTGGCGGTGCTCGGGGACCAAATGGGATGCCAGGGATCGAACCCAGGCCGGCATGGGCAGGCCGGCAAGGCAAAGCGCCCTACCGGCTGGGTATCGCTCTGGCCCTCTCGGCATGTTTTATGTTACCTAAACTCTTTGGAAGTCACAGGCTCTGCAGTGGCTCAGAGACGAGCTTGGGGTTTGCTGATACTCTCTTTGCCCACAGAATTGTTTAAGTTCTCTGGGGAGTAAGATTGTTGACTCTTTTCCTGCCTTGGCCTTCAAAGAACTGCAAACAGTATACTGACTCTGAGGAGTCATTTGAGGAGCACACTAGATTTTTTCACTAAGACACTGTAGTTTGGGGCCGGAGCTATAGTACAGTGGGAAGGGCATTATTTGCCTTGCAAGCGGCTGATCGGCTGATCAAGTTCGATCTCTGACATCCCATATGATCCCCGAGCACCACCAGGAATAATTTCTGAGTGCAGAGCCAGGGGTAACCCCTGAGCATTGCTATGTATGATGCAAAACAAACAAAAAGGACACTGTGATTGACAAAGTTGTTCATAATACTGCTACTTCAGTCACACACTGTTCCAACCCCAATCCCACTACCAGTGCCCTCCCTTCCACAGATGCCCCCAGGTTCCCCACATCCCCAGCCTGCTCCCTTGGCAGACATACAACAAATTTATTTCATATTACATGTTTTTTAAAAATCTGGAAGTAATGGAAGTTGGAGTTACCAGAAAAGTAAATCAATAAGAGTTAATTTGTGATGATTGATTGCTCTATGGTTCTAGGGTGCTAGAGTCTATGGGGCTTCAAGACAGAGTGCATCCTTACACTGGCAAAGAGAAACCGAGGAACCCTCCTTCACTGTCTTCATGATTTATTTCACAGACTCGGCCTACCCTTCTTGTTCATATTCTTCATGAGTTTGGCTACAGAGAGTGATTATGTGTGGTGGGGAAAAGTTGGAAAACGACTGTTACATTTTGTTCAATTTGTTTGGTGGCGACAGCTTGCTGTGTCAGGGGATCATATGATGCCAGTACTCAAACATGAGTTCCCATGTACAGAGCATTCGATCCGGTCTTTTTGAGCCATTTCCCCAGTCCAAGACATATTTTTTTTTTTGCTTTCGTGATGGTTTTTAAATGAAATATTTTGTTAGTGACAAGCTGCTCTTTTGTTTATGTGTTCCTAAGGTCAGACCCTCTGACGCTCAGGGACTGCTCCTGGTAGGGCTCAGGGGAGCAACTGAGGTGCTGGGGATTGAACCCAGGTCAGTTGCACGCAAAGCATGCAAAGCATGCAACAGCTTTACCCACTGTACTATCTCTCTGGCCCCATGTTTGCAAAAGGCTTTACTCTTCCTAGTATCTCCTTTCATCCTTACTTAGACTCTTTCTTTCCCTCATTTCCCAAATACAGTCTCTGTGATTCTGTTCCCTTTTATATTTATTTGTTCATTTGTTTGTTGCCTGGCGGGGGAACCCGCTGGAGTCCCCAGCAGTGCCAGGAAGCGAGTTCCCTTCTACCTCCAAAGCCGGGGGAGTAATGGATGAAAACTCAGGGATCCGATGCAGACTTAAAAGGGTTTTACTATCACTAACAAAGCAATGAGAAGAAAAGATAAATATATGGGACTACATGAAACTAAAAAGCTTCTGCACCTCAAAAGAAAAAGTGACTAAGATACAAAGACAGTCCACAGAATGGGAAAGAATATTCACCCAATACCCGTCTGATAAGGGGTTAATATCCAGGATATATCAGGCACTGGTAGAACTTTACAAGAAGAAAACAAACAACCCAACCCCATCAAAAAATGGGGAGAAGAAATTAATAGAAACTTCAACGAGGAAGAAATTCGAATGGTCAAAAAACATATGAAAAGATGCTCCTCATCACTAATCATCAGAGAGATGCAAATCAAAACAACAATGAGATACCACTTTACACCACAGAGACTGGCACATATTCAAAAGAGCAAGAACAACAAGTGCTGGCGTGGGTGTGGGGAAAGGGTTCATCCATTGTTGGTGGGAATGCCGGCTGGTACAGCCTTTCTGGAAAACAATATGGACATTCCTCCAAAGACTAGAAATTGAACTCCCATTTGACCCAGCCATACCACTCCTGGGAATCTACTCTGGGAAGCCAAAACACACAAGCGGAAACACCATCCCTACTTTTATGTTCATAGCAGCATTATTCACAATGGCCAGAATCTTGAAACAACCAGAGTGCCCAAGAATCGATGACTGGATAAAGAAGCTTTGATACATCTATACAATGGAATACTATGCAGCTGTTAGGAAAAATGAAGTTATAAAATTTGCCTATAAATGGATGGACATGGAGAAGAACATGTTGAGTGAAATTAGCCAGAAGGAGAGAGAGACATACAGAATGACTGCATTTATTTGCATGACATAAATATATATGTACATATTATGATACCAATATCCAAGGTCAAGTGAAACATATATCAGGAGGTCTTGTCAAAGGTGGAAATTATCACAAACGTGTGGGGAGTCAGAGGCTAGGTAAGACAGACAACGGAACAGTGTGCTAACAGTTGTCGAGAGTACTAATGCCAACCTAGAACTGAGCATTAAATACAGGCAAAAAGATACACATGACAACCCTTTAATGTATGTTCTGTGATCCATAGTCTGGAAGGGAAGGAAAAGAGAAAGAGAGAGAAAGGGAAAGAAATAAAGAACCTGCCATGGAGGCAGGCTGGGGGAGGGGGAGGGAACCGGGGACATTGGTAGTGGGAGATGGGCACTGGTGGAGGGGATGGGTGCTGGAACACTGTGTAACCAAAACCCAAATATGAACTTTTTAATTGTATATCTTTGTAACTGTATATCTCATGGTGGTATAATAAAAATACTTTAAACAAAATAATAAAACAAAAAAAATAAATAAAAGGGCTTTATGATAACAGGTTCCAATATACAATCTAATAGCAGGGAGAACCTCTGGACTCTGGGTTCCCAGGTAGGCCGCAGCCATGTGTAGACCAAGATGGCTTCCACCATGTGTTGAGGCCCAACAGAGAATGGAGAGGACGGAGAAGCAAAATGCCAAGGGAAGCCGAAATGGCAAAAGCCTCTTCTTTTCTTCTTGCAGCTTATTTTATAGCCAGAAATGCAAAAACTTCCCAGCCCTGTCCATTCTGGGATGGGCTATCTAGAGATGAAAACAGGAAAACAGCTCTATAAAATGTAGCACTTCAGAAGGCCGTCTGTCTGTTTACAAGGACCCAGAGCTGATTTAAAGCTTCCTAGCAGAGCTGGGAGGAGCTATAAGCTAAATGTAACTTCCCCTGGCAGGGAGGGTCAAATACCCTCAGGTAATTTTTCCAAGTACCTCACCTAGTCCCTTTTTAGATGCTAATGTTTTGAGCCAACATCTGCCTGGAAATGCCTTTATAGGGTAGAGAAGAGGGTTTCTGAGGTGGCATGCCTCTGTACCAAAGACTATACTAATGTCAGTTAAATATTGCTCCAAGCCTTCACAAAAGTCTCCTCTACTTCACGGTAGTTTTGTATTTTAGTTGCCTTTGAGTTATCTGGGAGCCATGCTTGCTTGCTTGGAGGCAAACAGCATTTCTCTGTGGGCTAATTACTTAGAGATCCAACGTGGCCAGGCAAATATGCTGGTAAGATCTAGCTAGTCCCACGATGATTGTGGTACCATGAGAGAATATTTATACAAGCCAGTACAGAATACATGGTCAGATAAACTGCCACATTTAGACTACCCCCCTATCTATGAAGTGACCTGCAGGAGGCAATCCAGGGCATATGCAGAGTTTTTTCTTTAATATTTTTAGGGGCATGCCGCCCACACGGACAGAGCCTGGCAAGCTGCCCCTGTCGTATTTGATATGCAAATACCAGTAACAATTATAGACCTCATTCCCATGACCTGATGGAACAGTTTGAGGCTCTTTATGTTCCTGGGGCAAGCAGATTCCCTTGGGCTCTAATAGCATGAGACAGGACATATGGAGATGTTACTGGTGTCTGCTCGTGCAAATCGATGATGAATGGAAAGACAGTGATGCAGAGGCTCTTAGGTGTCCTGCAACAGTTGCCTTCCTTCAGCAGGTCTGGTTTTCGATCTGTTGCATGAAGAAAGGAAATTAAGAGCACAACTTTCCAAACCTTCTGTGATTTTTCCCTACCAGCATTGACTGCACAAGGGCATCTGCTTACTCCAGGAACAGAGTCTCAAATTATTCATTCATGTCATGGGAATAAGATCTATTATTGTTACTGTTTTAGACAGGCCGAATATGACGCTGGATAACTTGCCAGGCTCTGCTGTGCAGTGGGATAATCTTGGTAGTAGTTGGGCTCTCAGTTCTTGCATTTACTGATGTACCCCACAACTGCTTCTCACAACCGGTAGCAGCTCTGCCACGTGTATCTGTGTCTCTGGTTCACTGCCGACAGCCTGGGAGCAGTTCGTGGGCAGGTCCACAAGGCCTCCTGGATAGACAGAGGTGGGGGAAAGAGACCCCAGCTCCATCTCCACAGAAGCCCCCGTGATTTTAGCCACTGAGACCAGCATAATTGGGCTTGAAATAGGCTTCTCTATAGGGTGGGGCTCTGACACAGTGGCATGAATATGTCTGTAAAATGCAGGAAAAATTAGAGTGTTTTTTTTTTTGTTTTTGGAGGGGTAGGCCCCCCAAGAGGCAATTTACTCTAATTTCACATAAGCAGGGCCAATAGGTTGTAACAAAGCATAAATGGGCACACACATAACTCCCCTTCGGGGGAAGCGTGTACACATAATTCACTGAGTTAACTCATGTAAGTCCTTCTGGGCACACAGCACTCAGAGGTCTAGTGTGGCCTTTCCATTTCCACCCACACTGATGCATATATATATGTCACAAAAATAGAATAAGTTGTTCCTTGGCTATATAGAATATCCTCTTTCAGAACTCTCTGAATTGTACCAAATACAAAATTAGAGGAATAAATTTCAGATGGCCAATCAGATCCAGCCTACTAGGAGAAATTGAGAGTTCAGATGGAAAGTTTTTTTTTAAATTAAATTAAAAGGGTCACTTGATCACCTGATCACTTGACATCCCGTTATTTATCGATTTGCTCGAGCGAAGTGCCAGTAACATTTCCATTTGACCCTATCACGTGCCAGTGTAGCCCAATGGCATCTGCTTGCTTCATGAATACAAAGAGCCTCAAACTGTTCGTTCAGGGTCTTGACGAAGAAGTCTGACCACCTTGTAGGTGGGTGGCCACATAATCTTTTGATGTCCCGTGGGATCCAGTCGGTAATGGCTCTAGTCATCTCCAAATCGCATTACATGTCCAGCCCATCTGATTTTCGATGCCTTGGCAAACAAGACAACATCCCTGACTCTGGAACAGCGACTAAGGTCGGAACTCCGATTTCTTCTCTCACTTGAGTGAGGCCTGATATTCCAAGCATAGCTCTTTTGATTCCTCTTTGAGAGACCCGAATAGCAGTCTCATCCTGCTTTTGTAGGGCCCAGGTCTCTGAGGCGTATGTTAATGCAGGTAGAATGGTGGAGTCGAAGAGATGTGCCCGGAGCTGGAGGTTCTTTGTCCTTTTTTGCTATTTCTTCAATGCTTTTGAAGGCATTCCATGCCGCTCTCTTCCTTCTTCGCGCAGCTCAGGTTTTAGGTCATTCATCATGTTGACTTCTCGACCTAGGTACACATAACTGCTGCATTCAGAGATGTTTGTTCCATTGAGAGTGAATGGAGCCTCTGGAACTAGTTCATTTTTCATGAACATAGTTTTGTTGAGATTCATCTGTAGACCTTTCTGTCCACATTCTCGGTCGAAGTCAGCCAGCATTTGTGCCGCTTGGCTAATGTTTGGTGATATTAGAATGATGTCATCAGTGAAGCGGAGGTGGTGTAGTTGCCAACCATCTATCTTCAGTCCCATTCCTTCCCATTCTAATTGTCGCATGATGTTCTCAAGGGTGGCTCTCAAGAGTTTTGGTTAAATAGTATTTAAAGGGTAGCAAAACTTTATCTCTCAATTTTTAAAATTGTTTGGTTATCTATTTAATGATTGCCTATTGCTAACACAACATGTGAAATTGCTACCAGGCATTTGAACGTGAAGAGCTGATTTTGTAGCTTAGTGAAGTTCTAAAGAATGTACTGCATTTATTTGAAAGGGTTTTTTACATAGATTTTTTTATAAATATTTATAATTATTCTCAAATTGTCAACTGGTTAAAATCAACCAAGTGATTTGGGAAAATATATTTGCCTTTATATATCAACTTAAAACTTACTCTTTTTGAAAAAGAGAGAAAGGGAAATAAATAAAGAACCTGTCATGGAAGAGGGCTGGGGGGGGGGAGGGAACCGGGGACGTTGGTGGTAGGAGATGGGCACTGGTGGAGGGATGGGTGCTGTAACACTGTATGACCAAAACCCAAATATGAACTTTTTAATTGTATATCTTTGTAATTGTAAAAAAATTTTTTAAACTTAAAAAAATAAATAAATAAAATTAAAAACTTACTCTTTTTTCTTCTCTCTCTTATCTATCTTACTCTCTCTATCTCGCTCTCTCTATCTTGCTCTCTCTTTCTTCTAAATGAGGAGAAGAAATTAACAGAAATTTCGACAAGGAAGAAATTATAATGGCCAAAAGACATATGAAAAACTGCTTCTCATCACTAATCGTCAGAGATATGCAAATCAAAACAACAATGAGATATCACCTCACCCCACAGAGACTGGCACATATCCAAAAGGGTAAGAACAATGAGTGCTGGCGTGAATGCGGGAAAAGGGGACTCTCATCCATTGTTGGTGGGAATGTCGACTGGTACAGCCTTTCTGGAAAACTATATGGATATTCCTCCAAAGACTAGAAATTGAGTTCCCATTTGACCCAGCCATACCACTCCTGGTGGTTGTACCCTGGCAAGCCAAAAACATACAGCGGAAACACCATCTGCACTTTTATTTTCATAGCAGCACTATTCACAATAGCCAGAATCTGGAAACAACCAGTATGCCTGCCCGAGAACTGATGACTGGATAAAGAAACTTTGGTACATCTACACAATGGAATACTATGCAGCTGTTAGGGGAAAATGAAGTTATAAAATTTGCCTATAAATGGATGGACATGGAGAGAATCATATTGAGTGAAATTAGTCAGATGGAAAAAGATAGATACAGAATGACTGCATTTATTTGCATGACATATATATATATATATATATATATATATATATATACACATATTATTATACCAAAATCCAAGGTCTGGCGAAATGTCGATCAGCAGGTCTTGTCAAAGGTGGAAATTACCATAAACGTGTGGGAATAAGAGGCTAGGTAAGACAGAGAAGGGAACAATGTGCTAATAATTGTCAAAAGAGCTAATACCAACCTAGAATTGAGCATTAAATACAGGGAAAAAGATACACATGATAACCTCTAAGTATATGTATTGCAATCCACAACATGTAAGAGAAGGAAGAGAGAGGGGGGGAGAAAGAGAGAAAAGAGATAAAGAACCTGCCATAGAGGCAGGCTATGGGACGGGGAAGGAATTGGGGACATTTGTGGTGGGAAGTGGGCACTGGTGGAGGGATGGGTGCTGGAAAACTGTGTGATGGAAACCCCCAGACATGGACAACTTTGTAATGGTATATCTCGCAATGATATAATAAAACATTAATTAAAGAATGATAGGTGGAAAAAAGATTTACATAGATGAGAAAAAGTAAGATTTTGCTTTGGAGCCACACACTAAGCTTACTCCTGGTTCTGCACTCAGCAATCACTCTTGGCAGTACCCAGGGACCGTACGTGGTGCTAAGGATCAAACAAGAGTAGGTTGCATACAAAGCAAGCACTTAACCCTTGTACTATGCCTGGAAAGTAGTACTTTTAAAACACAAGTGTTCAATTACTGATTTAAATGCATTACCAAATGGATTTCATCTTACACAGTAAAGAGATTGCCAATGAGGAATGTGGATCTAGGCTACAGAAAATGGGCATCAAATTTCTTTCTGACTCCTCTGACTATCTTTGTACTGCTAGATGACTTGTGTGTACAGGCATGGGGCCCCCCATTCATTATTTCGGTCCCAGATATGTTTTAGAAATCAGAAATGTTAGGAATGTGGACCTGACATTGGACACATGTGTCATGCATTTTATCATTTCCCTCACAGAGACTGGGCAGCTCTCCACAATCAAACACAATCACATTTATGTGACTCAGTGTATATAGTATTTGTACCAACTGGTGTAAATAAAATTATTGATGGCCTTATATCAAGTTACTCTGTGTTTAGCTGCCAAGCTTGAAAAACAGAAGTGACCTCCAGTTTCTGAAAATTTTTTTTTAATTTCAGAACTGCGACTCAGGGCTGACAGACCCATAGAACCCTTTTCAACACAACTTCACACAAAGTTCATGAACTTCTTTGAAAGGTGCACAAAGGTGGGCAAGACACATAAGGGCTTTCTGGCTTAACAAGGAACTGAGGCTTTCAGGGAGAGATGATATGACCCCAGATCAGAGCTAGTTTCCATAGAAGTGGGAAGGAATTTTTACTTCTCAGAGATGAGGAAACAATGGGCAAGCACCAAAACTCTGCTCTCCAGTCCCAGACTTCTGGAATGACTCTTATCTGGGAATGCAGCATTCTTGACCCATTGTTGGGCAAATGGAACCTTGTGCACATACCATGTTGGTAATAGGAGAGTTTGTCAACACAGAGCCAGGAGAAAGCCTTGAACAATACTGTGTGTGACCCCCAAACCAGAGATTATTCCTAGCAGTGCTTAGGGAATATGGGGGTGCTGGGGATTAGACCCTATTTGACCTTTGGGGATTAGACTACATCCTACCCACTATACTATTGCTCCACTCCCTAAAATATTTTAATTAGAATATCTTGAGGTTGAAATAAAACCGTCAGAGTTCTCTATTTACACTCTCTTTAGAACAACCCTATAGCTGGATAAAGCATTTTTTTTTAGTCAGACAACAAATAGAGTCGTGTAGAATTGGATTATGTCACTTGGTTTTCCTGAGGTTGGGTGTCAGCGCCCTGTGCTTTCTAAAGAACTTGCTATGTACTTATTCAGTAACTAATCTCAGAGAAGACCTGGTACAGCCCAGGGTTTCTGATGCCCTGTGTGCTCAGGCCAAGTCACTATTGACAGAAGGATTAGGTTTACATAAAGACCAACCAGCTCTGTCACTGATTAGCAATTGGCAGAACTTCGGAGTATTCCTTGTCTCGCACTCTTTGGACTACCCTAAAATGCAGCAGCTGCTGGGGAGGAGTGGGGATAGGCCTTCCTGCTCAAAGGGCCCCTCGTGTATACAGTGAAGAACGCTGGGCTTTCCCCCTTGCTGTGAGCAGTGACGCTTGCAGCTGGAAAGTTCTGTGAAAACAGGCCCTCGTTTGCCTTGTCAGGCCAATGAGGGCAGGAGTGTGGGTGATCGGTCAGAAAAGCACCAAAACAATGAGTCGAATGGAGCCCTCCCTCCAGATGAAAATTCTTGTTTCAAAGATTTTATCTTTCTCTGCAACAAGGAGTTTAACTCTCCTGGGTCTGAGTTGGGCAGGACAAGGAAAAGGCTAAAGCGAATACAACTTTCATAGATGGCTTGTTGTCCAGAGAGAAGACCTCAGAGTAAAGTCAACAGCCCCTGTCAGTCCCACTCTGCTTCACACTCCCTAAGTGCTGGGTGACTGAGTACCACACAGGGATGGGGGTGACAGGGAAGGCTGACCTCCAAGAGGACTCAGTGGTGCTTGGGCCTAGTTCCAAGCCTCCTGAGTCCTACAAACTCTCCTGCCATCAGACCCCATAGACCCTTTTATAGAATCCCAAAGCTTTCTATGTGAACTCTTGGTTTTTGTCAAGTCATCCTCCTGTGATGGCTTGAAAAATTCATAAACTCCTTGGTTTCTTCCATTCCCAATATCATGCAAACCTATCACATTAGCACTATAATGGTGTCATTATTTTTATTTTCTAGAAGATACGCAATGGTATACTGTGTATCTCTCCATTAAATAGAAAAATTTCTCCTTGTTCCTCATACCTGACTCAATAAGTAACTGTTGAATAAATGAATCAGTGAATGAGTTCTAAGAGCAGTAATGCAAGTAACAGCTCTAATTGTAATGGTCAAATGCTCAAAGGGAAGAATAACCCTTTGCCTGCCTCAGAAGATGGATGGCTTCTAGTAGAAGACTTTAATCTTTCAGTTACTCTTTATCAATGAGTAACCTAGGAGGGTACATTCTCCCTTTTCTCATCTATGAAATATGAGGCAAAGTTCTAGAAAACTACTAGAAAAATATCTGCCTTCCTGATACAAAGCACAAAAACATATGCTGCTCTTTTTTTCTTTCTGCCCTAAGCTTTTCTCTATCCCCACTGCATAGTTGGTATCTGGCATGAAGTCAGTGCTTAGTAAATACTGGTTAAATGAATGAAGAGATGAGAGCCTATTAGGAAGCAGGGCTCTCAAGGAACATTGACCTTGAGAATGTATGTGATGGTTCAGATTGTGGCATTATTTTTTACTGTAAAGGAGAGGTTGAGCATCCTAGGTATACGCTGGGCAACTCACCCAATACCCAGCTTTTTGTCCACCTCCAAACTTCTTACATGTGAGAAGAGCAAGCCCCCACCAAGTCAAATCACTATGATGAAGTCATTGTTTTGGTCCTTGTAGCCAGAAACATCCTCACCCAATACAGAGATCTCTTCCTTTTCATTGTTGCCTCCTCCTTCCCAGTCCTGTTTTCTAACACTCCTTTTCTCTTTTTGGGGGTCACACCCAGCGATGCTTAGGGGTTACTCCTGGCTCTGCACTCAGGAATTACTCCTGATGGTGCTCAGGGTACCATATGGGATGCTGGGGATCAAACCCAGGTTCAACCGCTTGCAAGGCAAACGCCCTACCTACTGTGCTAATGCTCCACGCACCCCCCCATACTCCTTTACCTATAGGTGAATTTTCATAGGTTTGAGAGACTTCACAATCCCTTTGTAAAATAACTCAAGATCTTTTTGGTTTTCAATGTCTACTTGAAGTCTTTTGGTATGAACTCTTTGTTGACAAAACTAAGGGATTCAAATAAAAGACTTTAATGCAGTATTTTGAGTGCTAGAATAGAAGTTCTTGAAAAGTGTTCTGGGATCAGGAAGACATAAAATGACTCCTTAAAATTAATCCTTGAACAGTCAGCCAAGGATCTCACTTAGTGGTACGTATTGTGAACATGGACCTGGGCTCAATCCCTGGCACCACTCCCACCAAACAACAATGAGGTACCATCTCACACCACAGAGACTGGCACACATCCAAAACAGCAAAAACAACCGGTGCTGGCGTGGATGTGGGGAAAAAGGGACTCTGATCCACTGTTGGTGGGAGTGCCGACTGGTCCAGCCCTTTTGAAAACAATATGGGCATTCCTCCGAAAGCTAGATATTGAGCTCCCATTTGATCCAGCAATAGCACTCCTGGGAATATACCCGAGAGACCGAAAAACACATAGCAGAAACACTATCTGTACTTCTTTATTCATCTCTGCGCTATTCACTATAGCTAGAATCTGAAAACAACCTAAATGCCCGAGAACAGAGGACTGGCTAAAGAAAACTGTGGTTCATCTACACTATGGAATACTATGCGGCTGTCAGAAAGGATGAAATTATGAAATTTACCTGCAAATGGATGGACATGGAGTCTATCATGCTGAGTGAAATTAGTCAGAAAGAAAAGGACAGATATAGAATGACTGCATTCATTAATAGGATATAGAGACCAGTGTTTTAATAAATATGGGAAAATGGTAATGGCAGATTAAAACTCACCACTGAATATACACAAAGAGACTTAAGTGATAAACTCTAAATATCTGCAGGGCTAGCCACAATGTGTAAAAATAAGAGGGAGAGAGATGCAGAGACAGAGAGAGAGATAGAGAGAGAAAGAGAGGAAACTGGGGTACCTGCTATTAAGGCGGGTGGGGGATGGGAGGAGGGGTACATTGGTGGTGGAAATGGGGCACTGGTGGAGGGATGGGTGCTGGAATACTGTATTACCAAGAACCAATTATGAACACCTTTGTAATTGTATGTTTCACGGTGGTATAATAAAAAAAATTAAATATATATATAT
>JAJIBD010010681.1:0-42063 GCA_021461705.1 Cryptotis parvus | reverse complement strand
GGCAGCCCTGGGCAGGTTGCTCAGCCTCTCTGAGCCTAGCTCTTTGTTTGTTTTGCTTTCTGGGGTCACACCCAGCCATGCTCAGGAGTTACTCCTGGCTCTGCACTCAGGTATTTTTCCTGGTGGTGCTTGTGGGACCCTTTGGGATGCAGAGATCGAACCTGGGTCAGCTGCGTGCAAGGCAAATACCCTCCCGCTGTGCTATCACTCCAGCCCCATCTCTGAGCTTAGTTTCCTTGTTTGTAAAGTGTGGATGAAAATTCTTCACTCCTAATTCTAAATTAAAGCGCATCTAATCCAGGGGCCATTTGCTGCTTCTGGTTTTAGGTCCCAGCACCACGCGCGCCAACCAGCGCCGCCAGGGAGCAGCCCTAGAGCAGCCCTAAGCACTGCCTGGTGCGGCCCCAAGGGAAAATACCACTCAGAGGTTTCCCGGTCCACTGCCCCCGCACAGCGACAACTGGACCCTGGTGAGTGCCAGGCCAAGTGCTGATGCCACGTGGGCCTTTATCGCCAGCCCCGGCTCCTTTATCCCTCTACAGGGCTGCGTGCACTTCCTTGCCACAGGCGCTATTAAGAGCCGCCCGCTCCACCTCCCCACAAAACTCTCCCCTCTGCGGCCCATCCTGGCTCTGGCCCAGCCCCTGGGCGTCACTGGCTGCCACAGGTCAGTGGCCCCTGAACGAGCAGCTGTTAGCACAAACACACTGACGGCAGTTGCACAAGAGTGTGAGTGTGGCCGCGGGACGGGAGGATACCTTCCCAGCTGGCTCCGGGAGCGAGGCCCCCTCTGCCCCCCCCGGGCTGCACTCAGAGCCCCTAGCTGGCTCCGGGAGAGAGGCCCCCTCTGCCCCACACCCGGCTGCACTCAGAGCCCCCAGCTGGCTCCGGGAGCGAGACCCCCCCTCTGCCCCCCACCCGGGCTGCACTCAGAGCCCAAGAGTTCCACAGAGGGCCCTTGTCTTTTAATTGTTTTTTTGGGGGGTCACACCCAGCAATGCTCAGGGCTTATTCCTGGCTTTGCACTCAGGAATTACCCTGGCAGTGCTCGGGAGACCAAATGGGATGCCGGGATCGAACCCGGTTCGAACCAGGTGGGCCAACTATCACCCCAGCCCCTTTTCTTGTTTTTCTGTGTGTGTGAGGGGGGATACTCCCCAGCCTGATGTCCGGGGATCACTGCCAGCAGTGCTCAGGGCGCTGGGCGCTGGGGGGGGCCGCCCGGGGGGACGCGGGGTGCTGGGGCCGCCGCCTGGGGGACGGGCGCGCTGGGGGGCTGTCTGGGGGACGCTGGGCGCTGGGGGCTGCCCGGTTCACTGGGCACTGGGGGCCGCCCAGGGGCCGCGGGCGCTGGGGGGGCCGCCTGGGGGTCGCGGGGCGCTGGGGTCCGCCCGGGGCCGCGGGCGCTGGGGTCTGCCCGGGGCTGCGGGGCGCTGGGGGGCCGCCTGGGGGCCACGGGCGCTGGGGGCTGCGGGCGCTGGGGGCTGCCTGGTTCACTGGGCACTGGGGGCCGCCCGGGCCTCCCCTCCTGCTTGTCCTCTGGTCCTTTGAGTCACCCCCACCCCCACCCCAGCTTGTCCCTTGTTTTCTGCTTATTTGGGGGCCAAACCCAGCAGAGCTCTGGTCTTCCCTCCCGGCTCTGTGCTCAGGGATCACTCCTGGTGAGGGCCTGTACAAGGCCAGCAGCTCCCTGCTGTACTATTCCTGCGGCCCCTCATCCTGCATCCTAAGAGCCAAGGATGAGGTCTTGTCTGTCTTGGACCAGCGACCAAGAAGACAAACGCGCTCTATGGAACCCTCCTGGAACGGACAGTCCAGATTCCGAGAACTGCCAAGCGAAGGCAGGAAGCTCACACAGGAGAGAGAACAAGGAAGAGTGGCCAGAGGAGAGAGGAAAGGGGGAAGGAGAGTCCCCCAGCATGGCACGGTGCCGGGGGGTGGGGAGGCAGGAAACTTACCCGGCTTTCTGCTGGCTGAGTTGAAGCCACCAGGAGTGGTCCACGGGCCCAGAAGTCATTCCAGCAAGCCGCAGGCGACTCGGTCTCCCAGGGAATCGCAGTTCTTCTAGTTCCAAGGCCTGAGGGTCTGCGGGCCGATTCCTACCAGCCTCTGCCTGGTGGTGGAGAGGGCACAAGAGGGGAAGTGGGGTTCCCTGGGCAGAAAGGTGCTCTCTCCTTTGGGTCCCAGGCGGCGGAGAACCCCAACACCAAAGTGACCATGAGCACTTGGGGCGTGGGCAGAGACCTGTGGAGCCGAGAAGGGAGGTTGGGGCCGAGGGGCTAGTTCAGGGGCGTATAGTTTGTGAGGCATGTGGCTGCTCCCGAGTCTGTGCTTAGCCCCCTGAGGCTGAGCTTCCTCCAGGAGTGACGTCCTCAGGGGCGAGTGAGTCTGGGCCTGAGTCCCTCCCTGCTCCTCTCACCATCAGGACCCAGGTCCTGGGCTTGGACGTGGCTCGGCAGCAGGACACTTGCCTTGTATGAAGCTCCTGGGTTGGGTGCCAGCACCACAGAGAAAGAAAGAAAACTAAAGATCAGCAGTGAGTGTGTGCGTGCGTGTGTGTGTGTCTTGCACCAAGATCTTTTGGGTCACTCAGGAATGCTCAGGGTTACTCTTGGCTCTGCACTCAGGAATTACTCCTAGAGGTGCTCAGGACCATATGGGGTGCTGGGGATTGAACCTAGGTAGGCTGTGCAAGGCAAATGCTCTATACTATTATAGGGCATTACATCCCGCTATACTATTGCTCTGGCCCCTGCACCAAGATTTACTACCTAGCCAAATGCAGAGTTTAGATCTCTGTTGAAACCCAGAGGAACCTGTGTTAGAACCCCAAACCAGTCAATCTGGTAATGGAGTGACAAGTTTCCCATGAAGGAATGTGACTTTGCCCACTAATCTTTAGCTAACAGCCTTGCTCAGACAGTAACGTTCTCCCCCAAATCTTACAGAGCTCTTTGACTTGCGACATGGGATTCCCAAGTCCTTTAATAAAATCGCTCCTCTGGGGCCGGAATGATAGTCCAGCGGGTGGGGCGTTTGCCTTGCCTGTGGCTCACCCAGGTTTTGATCCCCAGCATCCCACATGGTCCCCTGAGCCCACCAGGAGTGATTCCTGAATGCAGGGCCAGGAGTAACCCCTGAGCATTGCCAGGTGTGAACCAAAAAGAAAAAAAATAATAAAAAATGATAAAGTCTCTCTCTGGATGGACTGGGATGGGCTGGCCTGTGGCTCAGTGGTAGAGCATAAGCCTGGCACGTGGGGAACCCCAGCTTGGGCCAGCACCATGAAATGTGGCCCCCATAAAAATCACAGACTTGGGGCCGAATCAATACAGCGGGGAGGGCATTTGCCTTGCACGCTGCTGGTCTGGGTTTGACCCCCGGCATCCCGCCAGGAGTAATTCCTGAGTGCAGGGCCAGGAGTGACCCCTGAGCATGGCCGAGTGTGACCCCAAAACAAAACAGTTCTGGCATATGTTCGGTCCCTGCAATCCCACGCAGCACGAAGGCGCCTGGCAACGCTACTGTGTCAGTGCGACATAAGCTCAGCCCCGCGTCACGTGCCACACAACCGCCACGCACACACCCCGTGTCGCCCCCGGAATACTGAGGTGTAGGGCTGGGGGTGAGTCTCCCCACACTCAGGGGCTAGCGGAAGATCTTAATCATTTTCCATCTCCTGGGATGGAGAAAGCAGTCGCTGTCCAGGGGAAGCCTGGGTCACCGGACTGACCATCTGACCACCCTGGGTCGTTAGCTGGCGACGGGGACCAGTTTTCTCCCAAGAAGTCCTTGCTGGCTTTTGGGCAAGTCCTTGCCGGTCTGAGCTTGGAGATTCTGCCCCCGGCCCTCCTGGGATCTATGGCGGAACACGGCGTGCTTTCAGCATCTCAGAAAGTCCGAGAGAAACGACGCACGTCCAGGCCCTCAGAAGGCCCGCGCCGAGCCACCACCCAGCTGGAGAGATTTTCCTGGGACGTGGACCTGAGCTGCGCGGCGGCCCTGCAGACCACGACTTCTGGCGGTGCTCTGGGGTCAGTCCTGGCTCTGCGCTCAGGAATCATTCTAGGAGGTGCTCCGGGGACCCTACGGGGTGCAAGCGCCCTACCAGCTGTCCTGTCTCTGGGGCCCGGGACCAGACTCTAACCCGGTTGGAGCGTCCGGTCTCAGCCGGGCTCCGGGGCACAGGCTCGGAGGCTGCAGTTCTTACCTGACAGGTGACCCAGCACACAGCAGAGGCCCGGGGAGCTTTCTTCGCTCGCCCGGAGGCCACGCAGGGACTTGTCCCCGGCCCTCGCGGAGGCCCCCGCCCGCTCTCTCCGGAGGGCAGAGCCGGGCCGGGTGTCCCGGGGTGGCTCCGCCCCGGCCGGCGCCCGCGCGACCCGGGCCCGATCGCCACGCCCCTCCTTCGCGTCGCCCTATCCCAGGCCGCGTTCGGCTCCTAGTCCCCGCCCCCTCTCTCCCGGCCCTATCACAGCCAGCACCGCCCCTCGAGGCCCCGCCCTCGTGGCCGTGGGCCAGCCGGCTCGCTCCGGCTCGCTCCGGTCGGGGTCCGCCCCCGCCCCGCCCCCGCCGGCCGGCCCGGGGTGTCGGAGAAGCGCCGCGCCGCGACCCCGCACCCTGCGAACATGGCGCTGCGAGCGGCGTGGAGCGTGCGGGCCGCCGTCAGCCGCCTGCCCGCCGCGCACGGCCCGGCGCGGCCCTGGGCGCTGCGGGCGGGCTTGGTGCGGACGCTGGGCACCGGCTCGGCGCTGCGCGCGGGTGAGTGCGGGCGGGCGGCGAGCGGGCACGTGGGCCAGCCGGGCCGTGACCTCTGTCCACGCTGGTGCTCGCCCCGCACCCCTGGTGCCGCCGCGCGATCCCGGATCCGGCAAGGTGTGGCCGAGCCTCGTGGGCACCTGGGGTGGACACGGGCTGGGTCCCGCGCGCTGCAGCCCCCAGCAGGAGCGCGGGCACGAAGGGGGAGCCCGGGTCGCGAGTCCTCCGGGCCCCGAGACGCGCCGCTGGGGCGCGTGGGGGTGATTTTGGGGTGCGAGGAGGCGCCCGGAGCGGCTGCGGTGCCCGGAGAGCTGCCCGGGCCCCTGAGGTGCGTGCGGAAACTTTCCTTCTCCCGGTTCTCCAGAGGGGAGGCGCGAACGCTCAGGCCTCGCCGGCTCGCCGCCTCCCTCCCGAGGGTTTGGTTCGGAAACCTGCGTGGGACGGGGGGGGGCTTGGGTGGGTTCCTCCAAAGCCTGGAACAAAAGAATGTCCCCGGCACCACCCCCGAGGCCGGCGACGCGCAGCAAGGGGACATTCCTCCTAGAGCATTAGGGAAACATCTTGCTTATTCAGTGCGACACTATTGCTAACTTTTTGCGCTTTTCCAGTTTTCTGGTTAAATATTGTTAGAAATATCGATACCGCAGGTCTGCTTGAACACGGAGGTTTTGTTTTTTTTAAGTGGTCAGCTCGCAACTGTCGTATCTCTAGTTGTAGGGTGGGTGGAAGGAAGCTTTGTAACCAACCGCTAAAGAGAGCCTGACCGGTACTTATTTATGTTACTTGTTAATGAAAGTGTTTTTAAAAAATGTTTTAAAATAGCTTAGAAAAAGTTTTTAATTGACATCCTGTGGTTTATAATAAAATTAATTTTATTTTTAATAAAATTAACACATTTTTAAGGCAACCATATAACTTGCATAGTACCTAACAAGTAATTTTGAAAGGATAATGCAAATGTTTTATGAATCTTCTGAGGCTCCAAGCCCTGATTTTTGGTGCTAAGAATGTAATTAGTTACTGACTGCCCTGTGAAGGGATTTTTCCTTTTGGGGCAAGGGTTAGGGAAGAATTCTTGTAATCATTATCTTTAGCCTAAACATCATGGTCTATTTCCTGGTTTAAAAAACCACGTGTTGGGACCAGAACATAGCCCAGTGGATAGCCCAGCGGGTAGAGCGTTTGCCTTGCACACGGCCTACCCGGGTTCAATCCCCGGCATCCCATATGGTCTCCTGAGTACTGCCAGGAGTAATTCCAGGAGGCTCCTGAGCACGCCGAGTGTGACCCAAAAAGCAAATAAATAAAAAATAAAAAGAACACATATTGGGGGCCAGAGCTATAGTACAGTGGACAGAGCTATAGTACAGTGGACAGCGCTCAGGACACTTGTCTTGCACGTGGCTGACCTGGGTTGAATTCCCAGTCTCCCAAGCAGTGGTGGAGTGATCCCTGGTTGCAGAGCCAGGAGAAACCCCCTAGCCAAACAAACAAACAAACAACACAGGAGCAATAGCACAGCAGGGAGGGCGTTTGCCTGGCACAAAGCCGACCTGGGTTCCATCCCAGCATCCCATATGGTCCCTGAGCATCACGGAGTGTGGCCCAAGAGCCAAAAAAAAGGGGGGCCGGAGCGATAGCCAAGCCGGTAGGGCCTTTGCCTTGCACACGGCCGACCCAAGCCAGCCCGGGTTTGATCCCCGGTATCCCATATGGTCCCCCGAGCACCGCCAGGAGTAATTCCTGAATGCAGAGCCAGGAGAAACCCCTGAGCATCGCCGGTGTGACCCAAAAAGCAAATATATATTAAAAAAAGCAAAAAAAGGGGCTGGAGCGATAGCCCAGCGGGTAGGGCGTTGCCTTGCACGCGGCTGGCCTGTGCCGGCCTGGGTTCGATCCCGGCATCCCATATGGTCCCCGAGCACCGCCAGGAGTGATTCCTGAGTGCATAGCCAGGAGTAACCCCTGAGCATCGCCGGGTGTGACCCAAAAAAGCAAAAAAAAAAAAAAAAAAAAAAAGTCAGGTTGATCTCCCGTGTCCAGCCACATGCTGGCCATCCTCTCTGGACTTCCATCACTTGCTTAAGTGTGGCAGGGACCCAGCCCATGCTAATCCCTGAAACTGCTCCCGACTGCTTAAAGTTAGATCTTGTTCTGAGCTGTAGTTGAATAGGGGATGGGTATTATGGCAATACTCAATCCCTTTTCTGCATCGTGGGGGATGAGGGGCACTGATGTTCCCTGTGACGGAGGGGGCTGCTGGCATTGCCCAGGGGTCCATGTGGTACCAGGACAGGACCGGGTCCTGCCCCCAGAATCCCACCCCCTCCCTCCTGCCGCCCTTTCTTAGAATCCCTTAATAAACAGGAATTGATTTGCTCTAGTAACTTTTTTTTTTTAATTTTTTTGCTTTTTTTGGGTCATACCGGCCATGCTCAGGGGTTCCTCCTGGCTCTGCACTCAGGAATTACTCCCGCGTGCTCAGGGGACCATATGGGATGCCGGTTTGGAACCCGGGTTGGCTGTGTGCAAGGCAAACGCCCTCCCCGCTGAGCTCTCGCTCTGGCCCCTCACTATTGACTTGTGATCGTGGTCAAAGTCTGAGTGGAGAACTTTTCAGTGGAAGAGCTAAGCCGGGCTGGAGAAATAGTACAGCGGGTCGGGTACTTGCCCCACATTCAGTCGGCCCGGGTTTGCTCCCGGCACCTCTTCAGATCATTCCCCTGCCAGGAGTGATCTCTGAGCTCAGAGGCAGGAGGAGGCCTTGAGCACAGCTGCCGTGACCCAACATTTTTTAAAGAAGAGAAGAGGTAGCCCCCGGATCGGCTGCCTTAGGCTTGGTTCAGACGCACCTTGTGGTGTTCTAAGTGGGGCCTGTGGGGTGGGCCAGAGGCCTGCTGGGTGGCGCTGAGGGCCCAGGGTCAGGCGGGGTGTGAAGGGGCCTCCCCCAGTACTCGGTCGCAAGGGTTTTTTGTTTTTATAATTTTTGGGTGATACCTGGCAATGCTCAGATTACTCCTGGCTCTGCTCAGAATTTACCCAGGCGGTGCTCAGGGGAGCATATGAGATGCCGGGATTGAACCCAAGTCAGCCATGTGTAAGGTGAGCGCCCAGCATGCTGTACTGTTTCTCCGGCTCCTTGATCGGTTCATTTGTTTCTGGGCCAACGCCAGAGTGCTGGGAGCACCTCCCTGTTCTGTGCCGAGGGTTGTTCCTGGTACTGCTCGTTCGAGCAAGAGCCCGAGGAGCCCAGCCTGTCCGACTCCCT
Source organism: Cryptotis parvus (assembly GCA_021461705.1). NCBI lineage: Eukaryota > Metazoa > Chordata > Mammalia > Eulipotyphla > Soricidae > Cryptotis > Cryptotis parvus. The sequence goes on along the minus strand of JAJIBD010010681.1, from coordinate 34,037 downwards.
CTCCCGCTAGAGTGCGCTTATTTATTTTATTACTTTCTGCTGTTGGGCTACACCCAGCTCGCTTGGGGCTCACTCCTGGCTCTGTGTTCCTGGATCCCTGGTGGGGACCAGTGGATCATGTGTGGTGCCAGGGACTGAACTGGGTCTGATGCAGGCTAGGCACATGCCTGCTGGACTGTCTCTGGCCTGAAGCATTCACAAGGGCTTTATTTTTTTATTTTTGGGGGGGCCGTGTTCAGGGGTTACTCCCGACTGCACTCAGGACTTACTTCTGCTGCAGTACGGTCTCCCCAAACCATCATGTGGTGGTTTGGCTCCTCCCATGTCTGGTCCCGGAAGAGCAGATGAGGACGCCCATGTGGCCGAAGCACATCGGAGCCCGCGCTCCCTCATGTGCCTTCATGCCTAACGCAGGGTTGTGTGGCTCTCTTCCCCTTCCTCAGAACCTACAAATAAGGCCTGAGCGATAGCACAGTAGGGAGAGCCTTTACCCTGCACGCCGCCCACCCGGCATCCCATATGGTCTTTCGAGCACCGCTGGGAGTAATTCCTGAGGCAGAGCCAGGAGTAACCCTTGAGCATTGCTGAGTGTGACCCAAAAACAAATAAAATGTTTTTGCAAAACCCCAAACTGATCAGTAATAAATACACATTTGAAACATGCTCTAAAATACCTTTTGGGGGGCAGTATTATACCCAGTGGTATACTAGGCAAACAGTGCTGGCTTCCTAGCCCCGTGAGCCTCTCCCTGGCCTAAATATTTGTGTGTGGGTTTATTTTTTAAGTGGGTTGTGTCAGCCAGAAGATATGAAGGTGAAGCCTTAGGAGGTGTTAGAGGAAGAAACAGTTGATTGATTGATTGATTGCTTTTTGGGTCACACCCAGCAATGCTCAGGGGTTACTCCTGGCTCTGCACTCAGGAATTACTCCTGGCAGTGCTTGAGGGATCATATGGGATGCCGGGATCGAACCCGGGTCAGCTGCGTGTAAGGCAAACGCCCTACCCGCTGGACTATCGCTCCGGCTCCTGTGTGTGTGGTTTATACTTAACTCGTGTTAAAGCCATGCAGTGTAACCCATCAGCCGTGCCAGCTCACTGAGGCCACTCCTGACCTGTGCCCCCACTTCCCACCCTAGCTCTTCCCGGGCAGCGGACTGTTCAGACTGGCCTCCCGGGGACGCCTTGCGCTTTGACGGGTTTCGGGGAAAGGGAGGCGGAGGCTTTTCTGACGTACCGGTCTTCTGTTTCAGTGCGGAAGTTCACGGACAAACATGAATGGGTCACGACAGAAAACGGTATCGGCACAGTGGGGATCAGCAATTTTGCACAGGTACTGGCTTTTCTCGGAGCACTGGAGTCGGTCTCCTCTCCTCTGGTGGGGGTCCCCGCCTTCCGCATCACTTTGCCCCTCAGTATTTTTTGTGCCTCCCAAAGCCACGGGAAGCCAAGTAGCTGTGCTGTGAAGGGGAGGCGTCCTGCTGGGTGCACGAGACTCCGCTGACACCTGGGGTGCCGATATTGAGCACCAAGGACAGCCGCAGCATCCCTGACTCCCAGTGTAGGTCCCTCGGTGAAACACTGAAACCAATGTGTGAAACAGCCTGGGGGTCACCTGTAACCCCACTCCTGAGGCAGCGACCCTGCTGGTCTCGGCTTCCCGAGGACTGGCAGGCACACCGAGTCACCGCGAGTTTCAGCAAGTGTGCGGGAAGGACCTGGACGAAATGAGGTTTTCAGAGGAGCCGCGAACCGGGGCCTCTGACTGTGAGAGATGACACTCCTGCCGCTGACATTTTTAAAGACTAAGAAAAGCCAGGGGCCAGAGCGACAGCACAGCCGGAGCACGCTTTGCCTTGCGCGGCCGACCCGGGTTCCATCCCCGGCATCCCATATGGTCCCCTGAGCACCGCCAGGAGTAATTCCTGAGTGCAAATTCAGGAGTAACCCCTGAGCATTGCCGGGTGTGACCCAAAAAAAAGCAAAAAAAAAAAAAAGAAGAGGAAAAGCCAAAGAATCGCTTCCCCAAGTGTAATATGTTCAGTGTGGGAGACGGGTTTGGCTCGGTTTTGTTCAGTCTCTCAGAAGTTTTGTCTTCTAGGAAGCTTTGGGAGATGTGGTTTACTGTAGCCTGCCCGAGGTCGGGACAAAGCTGAACAAGCAAGGTGAGTCTCTCTGCAGGTTGTTTTTGTTGTGTGTTTTGGGCCACCCCCGGTGATGCTCAGGGGTTACTCCTGGCTCTGCACTCAGGAATTACTCCCTTGCGATGCTTGGGGGACCATATGGGATGCCGGGATCGAACCCGGTCGGCCGTGTGCAAGGCAAACGCCCTACCCGCTTGTGCTATTGCTCCGGCCCCAATTCTCAGCATTTTAATGGACGTTTCTTTGCAGCCTGGGTTGCGTCCGCTACCCCAGCAAGGTGAGGGATGGTAGGACGGAGAATGATGAGCGATGTTTTGGTTTGGTTTCCAGGCCACACCTGCTGATGCCTGGGTTATTCCTGGCTCTGTGCTCAGGTATTATCCCTGGTGGTGCTTGAGGGTCCTACTCGAGCTGAGAGGGAACCTGGGTCACCGCGTGTAAAGCAGGTGCCTTCCCTGTCTCAGGCGGCCGAGCGCCAGTGCAGGCTGTCCGGGGTCCACATCCTGCCATCGCCTGGGCACCCCCCAGCACTGTCTGAGTGACCCCGAGCAGCACCGATGTGGGCCCCACCCTGCTCACACACACACACATACAGAAAGTAAGATCTATGTATAGTTTCTTTGGGAGAAGATTCATTTTTGTTAGGTTTCGGGCGTTGCGGCAATGCCCATGTTCTCCTGAGCATTGGCCCAGTCTCAGCCCAGCGAGCCTCTTCTAGGAGACTCTCGGGAAGAGAACTCAGGAGGGAAAGCTGAGTAAATCCGGCCTCCTCGTGCTGAGGGAGTTGGGGCAGCCATTTATGTCTCACTTGACCACTTGAATCCCGTTATTCATCGATTTGCTCGAGCGGGCGCCAGTAACATTTCCATTGGACCCTATCACGTGCCAGTGTAGCCCAATGGCATCTGGTTGATTCAGGAATATGAAGAGCCTCAAACCGTTCCTTCAGGGTCTTTACAAGGAAGTCTGACCATCTTGTAGGTGGGCGGCCACGTGATCTTTTGACATCCCGTGGGATCCAGTCGGTAACGGCTCTAGTCCAGCGGTTGTCTCCAAATCGCATTACATGTCCAGCCCATCTGATTTTCGATGCCTTGGCAAACGAGACAGCGTCCCTGATTCTGGAATAGCGATGGAGGTCAGAACTCTGGATTCCTTCACTCACTTGAGTGAGACGTGATATTCCAAGCATAGCTCTTTCGATTCCTCTCTGGGAGACCCGAATAGCATTCTCATCCTGCTTTCGTAGGGCCCAGGTCTCTGAGGCGTATGTTAATGTAGGGAGAACAGTGGAGTCAAAGAGATGTGCCTGGAGCCTTAGGTTCTTTGTCCTTTTAGCTATTTCTTCAATGACTTTGAAGGCATTCCATGCCTCTCTCTCTCCTCCTGCGCAGCTCAGGTTTTAGGTCGTTCATGTTGACTTCTCGACCTAGGTACACATAACTGCTGCATTCAGAGATGTTTGTTCCATTGAGAGTGACTGGGGCCTCAGGAACTAGTTCATTCTTCATGAACATAGTTTTCTTTAGATTCAACTGTAGACCTACCTTTCCACATTCTATTTTTATGTCTCAATGGTAAGCTATGCTGGCAGCCCCTCTTCAGGATGGACAGATGAAGTTAGCATATTGTAAAGCTGGTCTTGGGTCCGTGTTAGCCCGTTGAACCCCTAATATGACTCCACGGGCCCCCTGTCACATCTGACAGTTATCCAGAATTTAAGGATTTTTTGGGGGGTCACACCCGGCGAATGCTCAGAGGTCACTCCTGGCTCTGCTCTCAGGAATCACTCCTGGCATGTGGGGTGCTGGGGATTGAACCCGGGTTGGCCGCGTGCTAGGCAAACGCCCTGTTCTCTGGGCCCATCTCTCTGGCCCTAAGGATCTACTTTTACATATTGTTTTTCTTTTGGGGGTCACACCCAGCAATGCTCAGAGGTTACTCCTGGTTCTGCACTCAGGAATTACTCCTGGCGGTGCTTAGGGGACCGTATGGGATGCCGGGATCAAACCCCGGTTGGCTGCTTGCAAGGCAAATGCCCTACACACTGGACTATCGCTCCGGCCCATACTTTTACATATTGTTGATCTTTGTCTATTTAAATGGTTCCTCATCATTTATCTTGCTTGAACTTTTTCTGCTTCTTGGCTCTCAGTGTTTCTGGTTCAACATTAATATACTATAGCTCTTCTCCCTCTTTGAAGAGCTTCTGGAAACCTTTGCTATCATCGTGAAACGCTGTTAGTTGTTTGGAGGTGGAGTGATTCTGCAGTGGGGAGGGCGCTTGCCCTGCGTGGGACCCACCTTGGTTCTTTCCCCCTGTGCCTGTATGGCCCCTGAGCACTGCGGGGGTGACTCCTGAGTGCAGAGCCAGGAATAAACCCTGAGTACCACCTGGCGACTCAAAAAAACCAAAAATACATAAATAAAGATGATTGTAGCTTCATAATCCTTATTCATCTTTTTGGGGGAGAAAGAGGCATCCCTCAAGGAGCCCGGGTGTTTCTAGACTTCAGCCGGTTGGGCGGTTGGACAGCTCAGTGGTCAGGCCCAGCGATGTAGCCTGGTGGTGCTGGGAGCCGCACGGGCCAGCTTGGCAGTGCTCGGGGATAGTAACGTGTCCAGCTCGGGGCCTGCATGTGCAGGCCTGCTCCAGCGTCCTGTCTCCTGGCCTTTTCAGTTCTGTTCTGGAATCCCATCTCCCTTAAAAGCTGGGCTCCGTTCCTGTAGTCTTTTAGAGTGTGTTCACCCAGGTGGTCTGGGGGTTCATTCAGGGTCCTGAGCAAAGCTGAACACAGGAGTTTGGGGCTGGAGCAATAGCACAGTGGGGAGGGCATTTGCCTGCTTGCGGCCAGCATACAGGACTTTGGGCTTCCCTTTCAGTTCTCCTTCCTGATTTTCCATCTATGATTTATTTATTTATTTATTGCTTTTTGGGTCACACCCGGCAATGCTCAGGGGTTACTCCTGGCTCTGCACTCAGGAATCACTCCTGGCGGTGCTCAGGGGACCATATGGGATGCCGGGGATCGAACCCGGGCCAGCACAGGCCGGCCGCGTGCTAGGCAAATGCCCTACCCGCTGGGCTATCGCCCCGGCCCCACCATCTATGATTTTTAAGTCAAAACTGAGGTTTTCAAAAGTGGAAATTACCACAAACGTGAGGGAGTCAGAGGTTAGGTAAGACAGAGAAGGGAACATGTGTGAATAAATGTCGAAAGGGCTGATACCAACATAGAACTGAGCATTAAATACAGGCAAAAAAATGCACATGATGGCTCCAAGTGTATGTAGTGCAACCCACAATGTGTAAGAGAAGGAAGGGAGAGAGAGGGAGAAAGAAAAGAGATAAAGAACCTGCCATTTAGGCAGGCTATGGGAGGGGGAGGGAATTGGGGACATTGGTGGTGGGAAATGGACACTGGTGGAGGGCGGGTGCTGGAACACTATGTGACCGAAACCTCCAAACATGAACAACGTTGTAATTGTATATCTCACGGTGGTATAAGAAAATGTTTAATAAAAAAAAAAAACTGGGGTTTTCTTTGCGCGGCTTGTGGCCACGCGGTTCATCTATAAATGCTGTATTTAGAGGGGACTACAAGGGTATGCCACCTGCATGGCAAGCCTGGCAAGCTGCCCTGTTTTGATATGCCAAATACCAGTAACAATTATATTAGTTCATTCCCATGACCTAATATAGTGGTTTGAGGCTCCTTATGTTCCTGGAGCGAATAGATACCCTTGGGCTCTACTACCATGAGACAGGACATATGGAGATTTTACTGGTGCCCGCTCTAGCAAATAGATGATCAACGGGAGGATAGTGATAGTGATAGTGATAGTGAGGTTTTCTTCAGGCCCCCCATTGCAGTAGGCACTCCTGTCTCTGGCAGAGCTATTAAAAAAAAGCATCACGGCTAGGGATGGGACAGACAGACAGCAGGGCAGGGTGGACGGTCAGCAGGGCAGGGTGGATGGACAGCAGGGCACAGTGGACAGAAAGCAGGGCAGGGGGGTCAGCATGGTCATCAGGGCAGGTAGATCCAACTTTCCCCTCTGCACCACATCCAGTTCCACAGCCTGCCAGGAGTAAGCCCTCGGCATGGCCAGGGTGACCATCCCCCCTTAAAAAAGCCAAACAGGAGGGGCTGGAGGCGATAGCCCAGCGGGTAGGGCATTTGCCTTGCATGCGGGTAGGGCGTTTGCTTTTAAACCGGGGCTGGCTTGTGCCAGCCCCGGTTTGATCCCCCGGCATCTCATATGGTCCCCCAAGCACCGCCAGGAGTAATTCCTGAGTGCAGAGTCAGGAGTAACCCCCTGAGCATTGCCGGGTGTGACCCAAAAAAGCAAAAAAAAAAAAAAAAAAAAAATCCGAACAACCCTAAAAATTGTTTCTTTCAACTACTAAAATTATAGCTCTGTCACACAAATTTCCATTGTTGTTGTGGGGGGGTCCCACACTTGGCAGTGGTCAGGGGCTTGCTGCTGGCTCTGCCCAGGAGACCATATGTGGTGCCGGGATTGAATCTGGGTCCACCGTGCAGGGCAGACGCCTTCCACACTGTACTGTTGTGCCCACCTCAGTAATGCCTCTTAAGTTTCTCTTTTGGGCTGTTCCTATTGGCTCACCTTTTAACCATGGCGCCTTATTAGGATCGGTGCTCTCTTTCCATTACATTGACAACCCTACGCCCAACATCAATTCAAGTAAATAACTCTGGTTTCCTCTTTGATCCATGAATGGGACGGTATTGTCAGGGTGCGGATGGTGAAAACGAAGACTCGTCCAGTTTTAGTCTCTCGGTCAAGGATGGAGTCCTTAGATATGATTGCACAAAAGCCTCCATAGAATTTCAGTATCCACCAGTGGGTTAGTCTGGTATAAGGTACTTCTCCATTACTGAAATCTCCTAATTATTTTTCCCCGTTTTCGGGGGCTACTCTTGGTTCTGCACTCAGGAATTACTCCTGGCAGTGTTTAAGGGGCTAGATGAGGTGCTGGGGTTGAACCTTGAACCTTGTGTGCCAGGCAGACGCCCTACCCTGCTATACTATCACTCCTGCCCCCTCAATCTCCTAAACTTTTCAGATTGGTTATTTCCCCGAGCCGTTGTAAACTGGAAGAAAGTTTAGTTTTACGTAATGTAAGGATATTGGTTTGCAGATACTTCACTGTTGGTTTATTTTGACGAGAAATCAGAGCTACTTCATTGAACCCTTTCCTTGATAGTGATGAGCATGATAAAAACAATGGCTTTATTTTGTAGTTCTGGTAATTAAACCCGGACGTCACACGACGTCCCCGCGGCAGGTGAGTGGTGGGAGCACTGGGTGCTCCTGCTCTGGTGCTCTTCGCTTTCTTGGGATGCTGAGGCGACTGCTTTGTTCAGATACTGTGCTGATTGGTATGTCCAGGTCGCTGACTTGCCATCTGTTACCTTACTCTTCCCACGTTAGATGAGTTTGGTGCCTTGGAAAGCGTGAAAGCTGCTAGTGAACTCTACTCTCCCCTCTCAGGGGAAGTGACTGAAGTTAATGAAGCGCTTGCAGAAAATCCAGGACTCGTCAACAAGTCTTGTTATGAAGACGGTAAGTAGCTGCTAAGACGCTCTCTGAAGAGTTTCTGCTGCAGTAACTGAGCCTAAAGCAAACCCTTGCTGACTGTTGTTTTGGAGGGAGACCACGGTCAGGAGCGCCGCTTCAGTGGGGGATGGGATTGTGCCTGTGCTGTGAGGGGGGCTCGGGGTCGTGTCAGAGCATGTGCTGAGCCTGCTGAGCTCTCTCGAGCCCTCGGGACTCTCTTTAGAGTTCTTGGGCCACACCTGGCAGTGATCAAAACTTACTCCTGGGGCAATAGCCCAGCGGGTAGGGTGTTTGCCTTGCTCGCGGCTGGCCTGTGCTGGCCTGGGTTCCATCCCCGGCATCCCATATGGTCCCCAAGCACTGCCAGGAGTAATTCCTGAGTGCAGAGCCAGGAGTAGCCCCCAAGCATCGCCAAGTGTGACCCAAAAAAAAAAAAAACCTTACTCCTGGCTTTGCATTCAGGGATCATTCCTGATGGTCCTTGGGGGGTCTTTAGGGGATGTCAGGATCGAACCTGGGTCAGTTGTGTGCAAAGCCAAGCACCCTGCCTGCCTTACTCTCTCTCCGGCCTGATTTTGTATGTTTTTGTGCCTCTTGATATTAGAGATACAAAGTTTGTGCAATCATGTGAACGTAGTGGGACGTGACAGATTAATAGACTACATTTCCCCCTCACATTTTCACTTTATAATAATGCAGTGAGACTAGCAATTGCCTATTTTGTAGATTGAGGCCTCAACAAATTCACCTGTTAAAGCCACACAGCTAGTAACTGCAAACTTAGCATTTGGTGGCGGTTGGGCAGTCATTTCTGTTTAATTTTGGCTTTGGTTTGTGTACCACACCTGGCCTTCCTCGGGCTCCTCCCAACTTTGTGGGGGACCTGGGTCCCCTCTAGAGTTCTTTTCAGTGTTTCTGGGCCAGCCTTACTTGGTGGTACTCGGGGTTCGTTACTCTAGCCCACCAAAGTGTTTATTTTCTCAAAGCTAAAATTTAAAGTTCTATGAATAAGTGTACACAAAGAACAATGATGTCGGGAACACTGCCAGGGTCCCCGACAGTGCCAAGAAGCGAGTTCCCTCTACCTCCGAGCCGGCAGGGAATGGATGAAGACTCAGGAATCCGATGCAGTTTTAAAGGGCTTTGGGGCTGGAGTGATAGCCCAGCGGGTAGGGCGTTTGCCTTGCACGCAGCTGGCCTGTGCCGGCCTGGGTTTGATCCCTGGCATCCCATATGGCCCCCAGCACCGCCAGTAGTTCCTGAGTGCAGAGCCAGGAGTAGCCCCTGAGCATTGCCGGGTGTGACCCAAAAAAGCAAAAAAAAAAAAAAAAAGGCTTTACTTATCACAGGTTCAGGCATACAGATCCACAATAGGAAAATCCCTGTGTTTAGGATTCCTGGCTAGAACCCCAACCACGTGTAGGCCAAAATGGCGGCTACCATGTGTAAAGAAGAGACAAAGACAAGATTCCCAAGAAGGGTGTGAGCTCACAAAGAGAGAGCCCAAAAAGAGAGGGAGAGAGGAAGCATGCTAGTATTATACCCCTGCAACTCAGATCTCCCTCCCACTGTTATGGAAAGCAGGGAGGGTCAAATGCCCTCAGGTAATTTGAGGTTCTCCCATCACCTCACCTAGGCCCTTTTATATGCTAATGTCTTGAGCCAAGATCTGCTTGGAAAAGCCTTTCTAAGGTAGAAAAGGGGGTTTTCGAGATGGCCCTTAGAGGAGTCCTGCAACACAATTTGTTTTTGATTCATTTTTGGGCACATTACTCCTAGCTCTGCACTCAGGAATTACATTACTCCTGGTGGGCTCAGGGGACCCGTATGGGATGCCAAGGATTAAACCCACTCACTGTACTATCTGTCCAGTCCAACACTAATTTTTTTTTTTTTTTTTTGGGTCACACCCGGCAATGCTCAGGGGCTACTCCTGGCTCTGCACTCAGGAATTACTCCTGGCGGTGCTCGGGGACCATATGGGATGCGGGATCGAACCCAGGCTGGCACAGACCAGCCACGTGCAAGGCAAACACCCTACCCACTGGGCTATCACTCCTGCCCCCCTAAATTACTTTTGTGTCCTATTTGCTGTACTATCACTCCAGCCTCCTGGCTTTTTTTTTTTTTTTTGGGTCACACCCAGGTACGCTCAGGGGTTACTCCTGGCTCTGCACTCAGGAGCCACTCCTGGTGGTGCTCGGGAGACCATATGGGATGCTGGGGATCGAACCCGGGGCCGGCACAGGCCGCCAACGTGCAAGGCAAATGCCCTGCCCGCTGGGCTATGCTCCAGCCCCTGGCTTTTACTCTTAAAGATAATCTGGAGGAGGGCCCAGAGCGATAGTACAGTAGGAAGGGCGTTTGCCTTGCTTGCAGCTCGACCCAGGTTCGATTCCCACCATCTCCTATGGTCCCCAAGCACCGCCAGGAGTAATTCCTGAGTATTCAGCCAGGAGTAACCTTTGAACATTGCAGGGTGTGACACAAAAGCAAAAAAAAAAAAAAAAAAAAAAAGATAATCTGGAGGAGCCGGAGTGATAGTAATTCCTAAGTGCAGAGCCAGGAGTACCCCTGAGCATAGTCAGGTGTGACCGAAAAAGCAAAATAATAAAGATAACCTGGAAGATAAGACTTTTTTTTTTGGTTGCAGGTTGGCTGATCAAGATGACTCTGAGTAACCCTGCAGAACTAGATGAACTGATGAGTGAAGAGGCATATGAGAAATACATAAAATCTATTGAGGAGTGAAAGTGGAGCCCTTTAATAAACCAGTATGAAACACGTAATCTAGCAGAGTAGTCTTAAATTACTACTGTAGCAACGGCAAAGCCACTTGCAACAATGCTATCACTGTATCACTGTCTTCGCATTGTTCATGGATTTGCTGGAGTGGGCACTAGTAACATCTCCATTAGTCCTGTCACAAGCAAGTGTAACCCAAGGGCATCTGCTTGCTCCAGGGACAGGAGGAGCCCAAAACCATTCTTCAGGTCATGGAACTGAGGTCCATAATTGTTACTAGTTTTTGGCATAAGTAAATAAAACACGGTAGCTTGCCAGGCTCTGCCGTGTAGGTGGTATAGTCTCAGTAGAAGGCTCTCATCTTGAGCATTTACTGATGAGACTTAAAGGGAAAGATCAGTTCTTCTCTTGGATGGAGCTCTGAGGAACTATGGAGTCTGGATGTTGAGAATGACTGACCGCATGATGTGTGGGGTCCTCTGGCTTCTCTCTAGGCTCACTGTTATCAACTGCAACAATGCTACTGGAAGGAAAATGCCCCTTAACTTTCTGCTGATTGCGAACGAACACTATATGCGTCTTCTCCACACCACCAATGAATTTGCTTTCCTTCACTCTTGGGTTTAGGTCAAGACACTTTATCTGGAGGTGGGCAGTGTTAGATGAAATTAATTTTGCAATATTGTTTTTGCTGGTGCTATTTTTATACAGTGAAGCAACAGCCTTGCAGGAAAATAAGAACACTTTAATAATAAAACATTCAACTTCATTATCTTTTTTCCTGTTATTTAATGATTCTGATCACTGTTGCCAAGTTGTAACTTAAGTGCTGGGGCTGGCGAGGGAGAGAGGAGCAGGGTGAGTCTTCAGTGGCAGGTCACGTGGCATTGTCCATAGTCCACCACATTCTGTTCCTACTGAGGTCATGGGAACAGAAGTGGACAGTGACGCTTCAGGAGCACGGACACTGATAGTGGGTTTCGCACCTTCCACATTTGAGGGCGCCAAATGGTATTGTTAGTGGCTCAGTGGCAGCCTCCCCCTGGGGCTGGAGCGCATCTGCAGAGAGGACCTCACTCGGTCCCCACTGCAGAGCTCACGCGACCTCAGCACCAGAGGGAGGTCCCCACCCATGCAGAGCCAGAAGCAGCCTCAGCACCGCCTGGTGTGGCCCAGAAAACCGAAGAGGTGAATAAAGGCAACCTTTGAAAAGCAAAGCCCTGGGGCCGGAGCGATAGCCCAGCGGGTAGGGCGTCTGATCCCTGGCATACCACATGGTCCCGAGCACTGCCAGGAGTAATTCCTGAGTGCAGTGCCAGGAGTAACCCCTGAGCATCGCCGGGTGTGACCGAAAAGAAAAAGAAAAAAAAAGCAAAGCCCTAATTGTGAGCTAAGGCCGAGGGACGTATTCAGGCACCATCTGCCCATGATAAATGGCCTACCTAAGCACCTGCATTTACCTTTTGGAAGGATTTAAGTACCAGTCACCTTTTACAGCGGAGTAGCTGGTACTGACAAGCGAGGAAGACACTCGCCCGCCCCAGACCTGGAGTCCCGGTTCCACGGACGTTGGGAGCCTTTGGCCGCGCCTCGGGGTGCGCGAGGGCACCGTCATCGGCCAGGGAGCCCAGAAACGACGGTGCGGCCCGGGCTCCCCCGTGCCCTTCCCACGCCCACCTCCCAGGGCTGTGCTCCCACGCCACTAAGTCTCAGTTCAACGGGCAGGAGCCGAGACCTGAGCGCTGGCGACAATTCAGGACCCACAGCAGCGGGTCCCCGTGATGCTGATGACTGCCACGGGGGTGGGACCCGGTGGGCAGCTGGCACCGACAGCGCGTCTTGTCTGGCTTCCGGGGTGCAGGGATGCTGCTCGCAGTCCAAGCGCGCACGACCACCCCTACAACCCCGGGCCCGAGCATAAGGCTGGAGGATGACCACTCACGGTGGCCGCGGGTCCAGGGCCAAGGAGGCGCGGTCCCCGCGGAAAGCCCCAGGGAAAGCGCCCGCGCACAGCCTGCCGGGAACTCCCGCGCCCGGCTTTGTTGCGCGGGGAGTGACGTCACTTCCGCGCGACACCGCCTCCCCCACGGGCCCGCCCCCAGCGCGTCCGTAACCCGGGGCGACTGCCTCCCGCCCTCCGGGGCGGGATTAGACTAGCCCGGAGCCTTCCACGCTCGTGGCCCGCACCCTGGAGGCGAACCGGCTTCCCTGGTCTGAGACACCCTCAGACCATCCACAGGCAGAGAGAAGTGAGCGGCCCTCCGAGGCGGGGAACCGCCGGCGCGGGCGGTCGTCGCGGCTGCGGCCGTAGTAGGCGGGGCCTGCGGAGGAGAGCGCGGATTGGGCGCGGCGCGCGGGGGGGGGGGCCGGGGCGGGGCCTGCGGGATGGCGGGTGGGCGGGGCGCGGCGAGCGTGGGGCCCGGCCGGCTGTTTCGCTGGCCGGATCACGTGGCTGCAGGTGAGGCGGGCAGGGCGGGGAGGGCGGCCGCGGCCACCGGGAGCCGTGGACAGGCCAGGCGCGAGGGCCTTTCGTGTCCTGGAAGTCAGCACCCGTGGGGCGGCAGCGCGCGTTCGGCCCTTGAACCGCTCCCACTGCAGTGGAAACATTGTTACTACGAAGCATTTAGAAACATTGTTACCAAGCGAGGTTTTCTGCTCCCCAAGAAACTCAGTTCCCCCAGAAGTGTTTGGTTGCTCCAGAGCTTCCCAGGATAAAGGAAACTTGTATTCCCGCAGGCAGGAATTCCCGGAGCCGACAGTGACGCCCCTCCTCGGTCCCTCCGCGGCCGCGGCACACCATAAAGGCTGTGTTCAGCTGGTAAAGTTAAGTGAAAAAGTTGGTTTTAGTGTCTCGCTTTTTTGAGCCCTCCTGGCAGGGCTCGGGGACGCTGTGATGCGAGAAGCCGAAGCCGGGTCAGCCGAGTGCGAGGCGAGCCCTGCCCAGTACCACCCCTCGCCCCCTGAGTGGACGTTTCCCGTCTCCGCCCTCAGGTGCTACCGTGAGGGATTTTCTGGACCACCAGGAATTTTCGTCTGAAGATTTCTTTTTTAATCCTTATTTCATTTTTGTGTCTTGGGTTCCTTGACCAGTTTTTCTTTGGCTTCATCCTTAGGCACCTTCAAAGGACTTTGGCTAATTCTTTCCTCGGGTATGTGGGCAAGATTGCAGGCATGCACGGTGGCACTTACCATTGAGCCGCTCGGCCCTCCAGCGGGTAGCTTGGCATGTTTTCCCTTGTGCATTGCCGTTCCGGTCACTTTAAGATCTTCTGTGATAGTTTAAATACCTTCATGCCCACGGTCTTACCTTCCTGCTTTCTGCTCCAAATCAGTGTTCTAGACACAGATGTGTTGTGTTCCCTGAGGATCCACTGTGGGTTTTGTTTTTATCTTGCTGTTACTGTGCTTGGAAAATACTAGTATGAACTTTGATGTGTTTTATGTACTGGTGGTTCTCTCTCTCTCTCTCTCTCTCTCTCTCTCTCTCTCTCTCTCTCTCTCTCTCTCCCTCTTTCTCTCTCCCTCTCCCTCTTTTTCTCTCTCTCCTCTCTCTCCCTCTACCTCTTTCTCTCCTCCCTCTCTCTCCCTCTCCATCTTTCTCCTCCCTCTCTCTCTCCCTCTCACTCTCTCTCTTTTTGAGTCACTCCCAGCAGTGCTCAGGGGTTACTCCTGGCTCTGAGTAACCCCTCAGAGAGTCACTGCTGGCAGTGCTCTGGGGACCATATGGGATACCGGGATGGAATCTAGGTCAGCCTGTGCAAGGCAAACGCCCTACTGACTGTACTGTCGCCCCGGCCCCTATATTGGTGGGATTCTCAAACCAAATCAAGCAGTGAAACTTCATTGACATCAGTAAGTAGAGTAATAATGAGACTTTAATTTGTTGTGAACTAGGTATAATTTTTCAGCTAGAATTTATTGTGAAATCGGGCCGAGCGAGCGATAGTCCAGTGGGTAGGGCGATTGCCTTGCACGCGCGTTTCAGCCGGCCGGGTTCGATCCCCCGGCATCCCATATGGCCCCGAGCACCGCCAGGAGTAATTCCTGAGTGCAGAGAGCCAGGAGTAACCCCTGAGCATTGCCGGGTGTGACCCAAAAAGCAAAAAAAAAAAAAAAAAAAGAATTTATTGTGAAGTAGGTACAATTTTGCAGCCAGAAAATGAGTTTCACTGCAGTGAAGTTTCTTCATTCTGACATAAACTGCTTATAACTTGTAAAATCTCATGGATTCACTCCTCATTGAGATAGATACACACGTGTATGTGTGTGTATGATACGGTTCTTTTCTGTTTGGCTACACCGCTGGTTCTGGGGGAAGCCCCGCCACCTTACTTTCCTGGCACTTCTGGAGGCTGGTGCGCTGACAGTGCCCGCCCCTCAGGGCCCCTGCGTGCAGAGACACACACTCCAGCCCAAGAGCCATCTCCCTGGCCCCACCTGCTTCTTGTTTGATGCTTGTGATCTCTTACAAAAGCTACAAATCAAAATGGGTTAGTAAAAGCGGAAGGAGCCGGTTACAGGAAGTCAACGTAAGTGGCTCTTCCGGTCACTGACTGGAGTTCTCCTCCCTCCTTAGGAAAAGGCCTCAGCCACACTCCTCAGGAGTGGAGTGTCTTGAGCCCGCGTGAAGAATCCCGCTTCCAGAGGATTCGGGTGCAGCCCGGACTGTCGACGCGAGTGTGCCATTTGCCCGCCTGGGGTGGTCTCTTGGTTCCCAGTCCCGGAGCCAGTGACGGAGCCTGTTCAGCAAGGCAGGTATCGGGAACCGCCATGCGCCGCTGCACCCAGGCAGCGGAGCTAACAGGTTTGTTTCTGGGCACCGGAGTGACTTGTGCAGTGGGGAGGCGCTTGCCTTGCACACAGCCAACCTGAGTTCGATCCCTGATGTCAGGAATCTGGTCCCCCCGAGCACCACCAGGAGTAATTCCTGAGTGCAGAGCCAGGAGTAACCCCTGAGCATTGGTGGGTGTGACCCAAAAAAAAAAAAGCTTTGGTTTGGGTTTCTTTTGAAGCAGCGCCAGGGGCTCAGGAGCACGAGACTTTGCCCGGGCCCTGTGGAGATCACACAGGGCGGTGCTGGGGGTGGCCAGAGCTGCCCACCGTGATGCTCACGGACCACCTGCTGGGGATTCAGCGCGACGGGCGCCGTGCTTGGATTGTGGCTTCTCCAAGCCTCCCCAACAGTAAGTTTTATTTATTGTTACTTTATTTTTTGGCAGTGCTTAGCGCTTTACTCCTGGCTCTGCACTCAGGGATTACTCCTGGCGTGGCTAAGGGGCCACATGGGAGTGTCAGGGATGAACCTGGGTTGACTTTACAAAGCAAAACTCTGTCGCTGTCTCTCTGTCTCTCCAGCCCTGCAGGTGTGCCCTTGGGACTCAGAAAGGTGCTTGCCTTGCACACACATTGGTCTCCACACTGCGCACGGGTCACTGAGCAAAGCCTTGCACACACATTGGTCTCCACACTGCGTACGGGTCACTGAGCAAAGCCCAGAGTGATCCCCTGAGCTCTGGCCCAGGAATAGCCCTTGGGCCAGACCAGCTATGGCTCCAAAACCCAAAGAATTAGTAAATGCCGGTATTCAGGTCTAAGAGTCAAATTAGGAGATTCTATTAATTACATATTCCCCTGTCTGAAGCATTATCAAGCATTTTCCCAGTGTGGCTGCAGCACTTTTGATTCCCACAAGCAAATATGTGATGATTCTCATTTCCCACATCCTTGCCCCACATCCGTTTCGCTTTTCCCTTTTTGGGGGTGGGTTGGGTGTGGGGGGCTTGGGCCTCAGGCCATAGGCGGAGCCGGGATTGAAGCTGGGCTGGCCGTGTGCAAGGCAGATGCCTTCTCCCTCGCAGTAATGAAACTGGCTCCTCCTTTTCATTTCCCGAGAGTGTGAACTCCGGGTTTATTTTGGGGGAGATTGTGGGAACTTTGGGAATAAAGCATGGGAAGGGGAATAGCCTAGGACCACCTGCACCAGCAACACCTCAGAAGTCCATGGACCCCCCAGGTGGACAAGAGAGGTTACTGGGCAGGGAACAAGAAGCCCGTGGATGGGCCGGAGGCGATAGCCCAGCGGGGGCTTGGGCCTTTGCAGCGGCCCGGCCCATGCCGCCAGGGTTCGATTCCCCGCATCCCATATGGTCCCCTGAGCACCACCAGGGTAGTAATTCCTGAGTGCAGAGCCAGGAGTAACCCCCTGAGCATTGCTGGGTGTGACCCAAAAAGCAAAAAAAAAAAAGAAGCCCGTGGACCCCCAGGTGGACATGAGAGGTTACTGGGCAGGGAACAAGAAGCCCGTGGACCGCTGGCACTTTTCATGACATTAGGGTGAGCGCAGTGACATTAGGGGTGTCTGTGGAGCAGATGTCAGGAATTAAACCCCTACTCCTGACCTTGCACTCAGACCCTCCCAAGGAAGAGAGACTGTGATGGTCTTATCCTCTCGCTCGCCTCCAGCTTTGGTCTTTATCAAACCTTGGTTGTCAGTTAAATTTATTTATTTATTTATTTATCACTTGTTTCACTTGGTCACTTGACTTCCCCTTGTTCATTAATTTGCTTGAGCGGGCACCAGCAACATCTCCATACGTCCTGTTGCGGTGCTAGTGTAGCCCAAGGGCACCTGCTTTTTCCAGGAACAGGAAGAACATGCAGGAATGGTTCCTCAGACCGTTCCTTCAGGTCATGGGAATGAGGTCTATAATTGTTACTGGTATTTGGCATATCAAATACAACACGGGTAGCTTGCCAGGCTCTGCCGTCGCGGGTGGGATACTCTTGTAGCCTCTCATCTCGTGCATGTATTGATGAACAAGACGGGAAAGATCAGCTCTTTCTGCTGGGTGGAGCTCTGATGAGCTGTGGAGTCTGGATGTTGAAAATGGCCCTCATGGTGTGGGGGCTCCTCTGTCTTCTTGCGAGGCTCTGATGGGATGGCGGCCAGGGTTAGAACCCGCCTATCCTCCTGGACGCCCCACTGGACACATTTATTTTTTATGCTTTTTGAGTCACACCTGGCAATGCTCAGGGACTACTTTTGGCCCTGCACTCAGGAATTACTCCTGGCGGTGCTCAGGGATCATATGTGATGCCGGGATCGAACCCTGTTGGTTGTGTACAAGGCACACGCCTCCCCACTGTGCTGTCCCCTCCGGCCCTCATTCAGCTTCATCTTTTATGTCAGTGCGTGCGTTGCAATAGGTTGATTTATAGTTTTCTTTGCCTCCTACTAAAAGTATCTTTGAGAAAAATGGGGACCACACCTAGCAGTATTCAGGATTTACTCCTAACTCTGGGCAAGGTGCGGCCTGGTGTGGCCTAGGGGACCAGGTGTTGTTTCAGGGATGGACTCAGGCTGGCCACATGCAAGAGCAGCGGCCTACCCTCTGCGCCTCCTGCCCCTCAGTGTCTTTCGACGTGACTCTGGGTCCCTGGTGGACTTTGCCTTGCCTGCTGCCAGGTTTGATGCCTGGCACTGCAGGGGGTCCCCTGAGCGCCCCAGAAGTGACCCCTGAGCACTGCTGGGTATGGCCCCTAAACTCTGCCACCCACAAGTAAGCTAAGTTTAATTGTATTTCAAACAACAGGAAGAAGACATTAACAGCTTTCAGCAGCTCTTAGAGTAATGGATATCTTTCAGAGGCACGAGACTGAGGTAGAAAATAGTGGCAGCAGTGAAACTCGGAGCAGAGAAGAAAGCAAGTTAAGCTCTACTTGTCCAGACGGGAGAAGTGAGCAGAACCACGTGTGCTGCCTGCTCAGCGCCAGCGCCCTTACACTTGAAAAGGACAAGAGGGCCAAAGAGTTTGTGATTGGCACGGGCTGGGAAGAAGCAGTGAGTATCTTCCCGAGTTACAGCTAGACCGTGCCAGCTTTTGGTTCAGACCAATGGCCGTGGACAGTGCGCTATAGGAGCCTTGGGAGGGAGGTGAAATGTTAGTAGCATTGCCCTTTTGCTTTTGTTTCACTTTGGGGCCACACCCAGCTGTGCCCAGGGCTTGCTCCTGGCCGTGTGCTCAGGGATCACTCCGGCGGGCTAAGGGACTGAGCCTGTGTCGGCACCATAACCCCAGCCTATCCCCTTTTTTGTTTGATGCTCAGGGGTTACTCCTTGCTGTGCACTCAGGATTTACTCCTGGTGATGCCTGGAGACCATATGGAATGCCGGGATCGAACCTGGGCTGGCACAGGCCAGCCACGCGTGCGCCTACCGCTGGGCATCGCTCTGGCCCCTGTTCTTTTTTTTTTTTTAACATATGGAACGCTTCACAAATTTGCGTGTCATCCTTGCTCAGGGACCATGCTAATCTCTGTGTCGCTCCAGTTTTAGTATATGTGGCCGAAGTGAGCACTGTTTGTTCTTTTGTTTCTTGCAAGGGACTTTACCCAAAGGTAAAGCCCTCCCAAAATGAGTGCACAATGGCCTTTTGTCATTAATTTTCACAGCCTTTAGCCTGTAAAAGTCAAGAAAAGAGAGTAACTCCCTTCCCTGTCCAATCCTTTTGACCCCAGCACTGTCTTTATTATGTATTTCTGGTACTAAATGCTTCGCACATGCCAGGCAAGTGCCTGCTGCTGGCCCGTGTCCTGGCTCCGCAGCTCCCCTTTGGGCGCAGAGGGTGTACAGAAGGCGAAATCGTGCCAGGGAGACCCCAGCAAATGGTGGGGGACCCCAAGAGTCTGCTCCATGATTCTGCTTCAGACTTGTGGCTTTTCTGGGGGTGGGGGTGGTCTCCATCTGGTGTCCTTAGGACTGACACCTGGCCCTGTCTGTGTTCAGGGATTACTCTTTTTTTTTTTTTTTTTTTTTGCTTTTGGGTCACACCCGCAATGCTCAGGGGTTTCTCCTGGCTCTGCACTCAGGAATTACTCCTGGCGGTGCTCGGGGGACCATATGGGATGCCGGGATCGAATCCAGGCCGGCACAGGCCGGCCGCGTGCAAGGCAAACGCCCTACCCGCTGGGCTATCGCCTGGCCCCAGGGATTACTCTTGACTCTGCTCTCAGGATCACTCTTGGCCGGGCTCCAGGGACCCTGTGGGGTGCTGGGGATCGAGCTTGAGTCAACCATGTGCCAGGCAAGCCCTCGCCCACTGTGCTGTCAGTCGCTCTGACCCCACAGAGTTCCCCTTTGGAATTATTTCGGGAGGGGGCTGTGGAATGCGGTTGGGCCACACCTGGTGGTGCCCAGGACTTACTCCTGGCTCTGTGCTCAGGCATCACTTCTGGCAGGCTCAGGAAACCATATGGGGCAGATGAAATTCCACCCCGGTCCAGCACGTGGGCTTATCCACTGTACTCTCCTGGCCCCCAGAGTGCCACTCTGGAACTTAAAACTTTCTAGGCATAGAAGGCTCCGCTTCCTGGTTAAGAAAAAAGACTTTGACATCTTTATCTGAGGGCGACTGGATAGGACCCTCCTGGACGCGCCTGACACCCCCAGGCCTGCTGTTTGCTCAGTGCTGAGTGCTGGAGTCCGGTTCTTCCTGCCTAAGATGGGGCAGGGCCGGTCCGGACCCCAGACTCTTGCCTGCATGCAGCCACCCTGGTCTGGATCTTGGCATTGACCTGCTGGCCTTGTTGCCGGAGTCACTGGAGGATTCCCCGCAGTTCCTGAGCATTGCCAAAAGTTACTGTAATGCATCAGTTTGGAAGCTGGACACGAGGTGATGGGGAGGGTCAGGGGACAGTAGGAAAGGGATGGGGCAGGGCAGTGGGCTAGTTGGGCCCTGGGACAGCAGAGAAGCCCCTGGCCTTGGCTTTAGAGTGCCCCAACCTGAGTGTGCCAGCATCCGCCATCGCCCTGCCAGGGCTGGCCCTCAGGTTCCTTAAGGTGACGGGGGACCAGATCCCCTAATTCCTAGCGCCGCAGACCTGTGGGCGACATGACCGTATGCCAGTAGGCAAAGTTTCAGATCAGATCTCTGGAGAAAGAAAAATGAACTTTCTCTCTCTCCTTCCCTCCTTCCTTCCTTCCTTCCTTCCTTCCTTCCTTCCTTCCTTCCTTCCTTCCTTCCTCCTCCCTCCCTCCCTCCCTCCCCTCCCTCCCTCCCTCCCCTCCCTCCCTCCCTCCCTCCCTCCCTTCCTTCCTTCCATCACACCTGGCAATTCTCAGGAGTTACTCCTGACTCTGCACTCAGGAATTATTATTCCTGGTGGGGCTCAGGGACCATATGGGATGCTGGGGACCGAACTCAGGTCGGCTGTGTGAAGACAATCGTC
Organism: Cryptotis parvus; assembly: GCA_021461705.1. NCBI lineage: Eukaryota > Metazoa > Chordata > Mammalia > Eulipotyphla > Soricidae > Cryptotis > Cryptotis parvus. The sequence goes on along the minus strand of JAJIBD010010681.1, from coordinate 13,336 downwards.
CTACCTGCTGTGCTATTGTTGGCCCCCCCCCCATTTATTTATTTATTTATCTATCGAAACTCTGGGCAGCCCTCAAGGCCAGGAGTGACTGCCACTGAAAAGCATCTGGCGCAGCATGTGCCACGCCCAGAGCTGGATCCCTAACTCAGCACGGCCACAGGTAGCCCAGGTGGGCCCCAGATGGCCAGGCCCGAGGGCTGAGTGGTCGGTGCCCAAAGCTGTGCCCATAGGGGGAGGGGTCTTGTGAAAGCAAAATAAATCATTTCACAAAATGAGTCGGTCTTTAAAACGTCTGGGTGCAGAGAAGCCCCGGCAGCGTGGGGCTGTCCAGAGTGGGGGCAGCTGCCGGGCAGCGTGGCTGGACAGTGACTTGGCCCTCTGTTGCAGGTCCAAGGCTGGGGCAGGACCGCTCCCAATGCCTGCATGTGGCCCCGAAGAAGCTTAAGAAGGTGAAGGTGGGCGAGAGTTGCAGCAACTGCTTAATCTGCCTCAGCCTCTCCCCAAGGGGGCCCCGAGGCCAAGCCCCAGGCGTCGGGGCGCCGCACTGAAGCTGGCCCTGAGAAGGGCCCCGCGCCCCTTCCCAGGCTCCGGGACACCCGCCACCCCCCCGCCGCTGCCTCCAGGGAGGCCAGCAGGATGTGCTTCCCCAGCTGTAGTCAGGGTGAGAAAAAGTCTCTGCAAATAAAAGAGTTTGTTTGGTGCCTGGAGGACTGGGCCAACCCAGAGGCTGCCCGGGGCAAGGATGCCAAGTGTCCCCGCGGTGCCGCCCGGCAGAACCGGCTCCGTCGCAGAGCCCTTGACGGCCAAGGCGCTTATGGTCCTGCCCCCTCTGAAAGCTGTGTCCCCAGAGGCTTGGGCGCTCTGGGCAGAAAGCGCCGAGGCCTCTGTTTCCAGCCGGAGAAGGCATCGAGTGTGGGAAAGGAGTGTGTGACTTGTGCGTTTGGGTTGAAAACGGGGACGGGCAAGGCGAGAAGTGCCCCCTTGAACTGTCCATGCACCTAAAGGTCAAAGACCTGCTGCCTGTCCCGCCCCAGGCTCCCGGACGTCCATGGTAGCCTGCCCAGAGCATTGGTCCTTCCTGCCAGAGAAAGTCCCCGTGTGCCCCCCCCCCAGCCCAAGAACCTTCACTACCTTGCCACCTTGCAGCTTCTGAAGAATCCGGAATGCAAAGGCTCAGAACCAAGTCGAAAGCCAAGGCGCCCGGACAACTGGCACATGCCCAGAAGCGGTTCTCACTGAGGGCCGACTGGAGAACAGGCCCCAGAGCTTGGAGGCCAAGTGGTTCCCAAGATCCCTCCTGCCTTCTCTCACCGTGAACAGAGTCGTGATTCCCGTCCCCACTCACAGGTTCCTCTGAGCTTGGACAGTCAAACGCCCGCCCGGGCATCAGTGCCACCGGAGAGACCTTCATCCGCCCACGCCTGCCACCAGCCTACATCGCCTCCTCACTCCGCTTTCTCAGACCCTGCCCCATCTCCCTCCCCTGTCCTGTTTTTTGTAGAAGATTCCAAGCAACTTAACCTCGACCGGTTGGATTTTTGATTTCGTCCGGCAACCTTCATGTGTTCACGTATTTCCGGCTTCTGCTGACTGACCAGTGAACCAAACGCAAGTGGCTTCTGCAACTCACCTCTCCAGCCTGCTGGAAATTCTGGGGCGTCCCTGAGGTCAGTGCTGGGCGTTTCTGGCTCTTCCCAGTGCCTTACATGGAGCGCCCTGGACTGTTCAGACGATGCTGTTGACTGAGCTTATGAACTAGGCTGGTCTGTCCGCCAGTTCTTTTTCTTTCTACAAATATCTGAAACATTGCCTTCACACCAGCTCTTATCCAAACCACTTTTATAGCATCCAACGTGGAATATCTTCAAATCCACAGACCCATCATTCTGCCCTCTGTCAAGGTTGTGCTGTCTACCCGAGTGCGTGCAGCGTCTCCCTCTGTCCATTGCATTCTAAGTGTCCCAAGTGACACTTCTGTTGTGTCTCTAGAGCGACAACACGTGCCCCCTTGTTGCCTGTGTCCATGGTACTGTACGCTTATATTGTATCCATAGGTACACTATCACCAAGATCGCTTGTGCTTGACGTGTAACCTCATGCTACTGCTGTGTCTGGGACATTTTTGCTCTAATTGCAAGGCCTGTCTTAGGAAGCAGTTAATAATTACTGGGTCGGTGGGGCCGGAGCGATAGTCCAGCGGTGTAGGGCGTTTCTCGCACGCGGCCGGCCCATGCTGGCCCAAGTTCTATCCCCCCGGCATCCCATATGGTCCCCCCGGGCACCGCCAGGAGTAATTCCTGAGTGCAGAGCCAGGAGTAACCCCTGAGCATCGCGGGTGTGACCCAAAAAAAGAAAAAAAGTTACTGGGTCAGCGAGATAGCAGGGCAGGTAGAAGCGCGTTGTCTTGCACGTGACTGACCCCAGATTTGGTCCATGGCATCCATATGGTTCCTTGAGTGTTCCAGGAGTGATCCCGGGCTGCAGAGCCAGAAGTAAGCCCTTGTGGGCCGGAGCGATAGCCAGCGGGTAGGGCGTTGCCTTTCACATGGCCGGCCCATGCCGGCCCGGGTTCGATCCCTGGCATCCCATGTGGTCCCCCCGAGCACTGCCAGAGAAACCCCTGAGCATTGCCAGGTGTGACCCAAGAAAAGCAAAAAAAAAAAAAAAAAAAGAAGTAAGCCCTGAGAACAGCTGGGTGTGGCCCCAAATCAAAATCCCAAATGAGAATAATGAGTTACTTTAAGAAGTTACCGTGGGGCAGGAAGGATAGTCTATTGGGTAGGGCGTTTGCCTTGCATGTGGCAAACCTGGGTTTAATCCCCAGCACCCATCTGGTCCCTGAGCACCTCTAGGAGTAATTCCTGAGTGCAGAGTGAGGAATAACCCCCTGAGCATCGCCAGGTATGACCCCAAAAGCCAAAAATAAAGGTTACCGTGGACTGATGTACCCTCTGGCACCAAGTGTTTGGGAGCTCAGCTGCTCAGAGCTGTAAGGAATAACAAGTCTCCACCCTTTCTGCCCCCTTGTTTTACCAGCTGAAGTTATACATAAATTAACACTTGTTAAATAAGGTTTCTGTTTTTTTTGGGGTGGACCACACCCAGCATGCTTAGGGGTCCTGGCTTTGTACTCAGGAATTATTCCTGGCATTTGAGTTCAGGAGACCGTATGGGTTGCTGGGATTGAACTTGGGGTTACCTTGCACAAGGCAAAGGCCCTACCCCTGTAATAGCACTCTGAACCCAGTATATTATATTTTCAATCCAAATGTCAATGCAATGGAAATGCTGAAAACCTCTGTAATAAGAAGAGCAGTTTAGGGCTGGAGCGATAGCCCAGCAGGTAGGGCATTTGCCTTGCACGCAGCTGGCCTGTGCTGGCTTGGGTTCGATCCCGGCATCCCATATGGTCCCCCGAGCACCACCAGGAGTAATTCCTGAGTGCAGAGCCAGGAGAAACCCCTGAGCATTGCCGGGTGTGACCCCCAAAAAAAAAAAAAAAAAGCAAAAAAAGAAGAGCAGTTTAGGGCCGGAGTGATAGCTCAGTGGGTAGTGCTCTTGCATGGCATGTGGCCGACCCAGGTTTGATCCCGGCACCCCACATGGTCCCCCAAGCACTGCCAGAAGTAATTCCTGAGTGCAGAGCCAGGAGGAAACCCTGAGCATTGCAGGTTTTTTTTTTTTTTTTTTTGCTTTTGGGTCACACCCAGCAATGCTCAGGGGTTACTCCTGGCTCTGCACTCAGGAATCACCTGGCGGTGCTCGGGGACCATATGGGATGCCGGGATCGAACCCGGCCGGTATAGGCCGGGTTGCGCGTAAAGGCAAACGCCCTACCCTCTGGGCTATGGCTCCGCCCCGCATTGCAGGTTTTAAAAAAGTTTTTTTTTCAAAAAACAAAAAAGCAAAAAAAAAAAAAAAAGTAGTTTAGCTAATCTCCCCCCAGCCCCTCTTTCATCTTTGTGCCACACCTGGCAGTCCTAAGCCAGGGTTGACTCCTGGCTCTTTACTCATGATTTACTCAAGATTACTCATGACTAGGTCAGAGGACCATAATGAGGTACTGGGGATTGACTCAAGCCGGGTGAGCTGTCCGCAAGGTGATCTGACTCGGCTCCAGCACCCGCCACTTAGCTACTCAGTTTGCATTTACTTGGGGTAGGTTGTACTTGAACTTGAGATTTTCTAGTCCTTAAATGAGGGATAGGCTGAATGACTGTGTAAACATTTGTTTCCATAATTTGGTTTGTATAATGTAAGCTTAGGGTGTTCGTTTGGTTTCACTGGTGTTTACTAAATATATGTAAGAATGATTTTAGTAAATAGTCATTCAAAGGCGTATTTGCTTCCAAGGTTGGTTACGTCTCTCTCTCTCTCTCACACTCACAACACACTCGTCTCTCTGTGGGTCACACCTGGCGATGCTTAGGGGTTACTTCTGTCTCTGCACTCATGATTTACTCCCATTGGTGCTTGGGGGACCATGTGGGGTGCCACGGATCAAACCTAAGCCGGTCGCTTGCAGAGCAAGCCATCTACCCATGTATCGCTCCGGCTCTGCTTGGGTGGTACTTTATTGTCTAGAAACATTTTAGATTCCATCCATCCTCAAACTCTGATGAATGAGGAAACCATCAGGATTTCAGAGAGGAGCCTGATTACCCCTGTCTAGATGGGGCGTGCTGGGACCTATCTAACTTTGGGCAGCTGCAGCTCTGCCGGCTAAGTCAGTGCTTTAAGTCCTTTCTGTAAGCGGCAGAATAGTGGACAGCTCAGTATGTCCAAGGGACAGTGTTTGATTAGGGGCAGAGCGTCCCGAGCTGTGCGGGGAGACCAGGGTCAGGAATGTGCTGAATGAATGCAGTGAATGTGGCCTGCCCGGCAGGGTCGCACTGCTGGAGGTCAGGGAAGGACAAAGCCCCGGTCACAGGTCACAGGGCAGTGCCGGGGGTCCAATCCAGGGCTCCTGCACCCAGCCCGCCCCAGGGGGTGCTGCCTTCAGCTCCGGGAGAGATGCAGTGCTTGGGCCTGGGACGGGACTCATTGGGAACACGCGTGTCTCGTGCTGACACCATTAACAAAAGCATCAGGACAAGATCGTAGAACTCGGCACTCGGGGGCCTGCCCCTAATTTTCAGCTTCTCTTCTGCACCTTGCCCCATGCTGTGAGTTACTCGCACGAAGGTTTGAGTCAAGAGTCCGATTTGTTTTCAGCCCCTGGCACTCGAGAAGCCCTCGCCCGCCTCCCTGTGGGTTCCTGCAGGCTGGGGACCACCCCTGGGGCTTCTTGGAGTGTCTGCACCTGGGTCCAGTGCGACCTCATCTTGTAGGGGCTCCTGAGAGGCAGAGGGGAGAAGAGATGGGGACCACAGGCAGGCGTGGCCAAATGGAGGCGGTTGTGGCCGAGGGGACATTCCCTCTCTGCCGCTGGACACAGGCTCAGTTGGTGCTGGCCCAGCCTTGTGGCACTCCTAAGTACTATCAAGCACAAAGCCCAGTCGGTGGCCTCGGATGGGCTGCCCCAAACCACCCAACTGCCTAATGGAGCTGCAGATCAGCTTGTAGCTTGCTTCATTCAGTTCCACAGCACCGTCTACACAGCAGCAACCCGCGGACCAACACCAGGCCCCTCCTCTGGATTCTGGGTCATCCTGTGGTGTCAGAGCAAAACCTTTTTTTTTTCCAGTTCACTCCAGATGGCTCCAGTGTGGGAAGGGTCATCTTCCTTTGTTTTCGGAGCTGCGCAGTAGGAAATTCAGAGATGTGGTTTTCTCCAGCCCTCAGCTTCGTCCAGAGGGTGTTACAAACTCGGGCCCTTTGTTTGTTTGTTTGCTTTTTTGGGTCACACCTTAGGTGTTACTCCTGGCTCTGCACTCAGGACTTACTCCTGGCAGTGCTCGGGGACCATATGGGATGCCAGGGATCGAACCCGGGTCGGCAGCATGCAAGGCAAATGCCCCACCTGCTGGACTATTTATTTTATTTTATTTTATTTTTTTGCTTTTTTGGGTCACACCCGCGCATGCTCAGGGGTTACTCCTGGCTTTGCACTCAGAAATTACTCCTGGCGGTGTCTCCGGGGACCAAATGGGATGCCGGGATCGAACCCCGGCCAGCGCAGGCCTGCCGCATGCAAGGCAAACGCCCTACCTGGGCTGGGCCATCGCCCCGCCCCCTGCTGGACTATTACCTCCGGCCCCAAACTCAGGTCCCTTTGGACTGTCATTTTAGAGCAGGTGCCGTGCAGGTATTCCTGGAGCCCTGAAGTGGACCGCTGAGTGGCTGAGAACAGTGACCTCTGAGCGCCCTTGGTCATCACCACAGCGAAGGAGGGGAAGGAAACTGCAGACACGGAGGTTTAACACGGAGGTTTCCCTTGCCCTTGGCGGTGAGTGGAGGCAGGAACTGCTCTCCTGGGCTTGCCTCTAAGCAAGCACTTGAGCTTGGGAGAGGATCACAGTGCGGAGAGAAGGGAAGGAAATGCCTGCTGGAGCTGGCAAAGGCTTCACTCTGCTCCCTGCAGAGCACTGCGAAGGCCCCAGAGCCTTTGATAAACACTGCTGGGTGGATACCACCGGCCAGCAAGAGCTCCCTCACAGTCAATACCGGCCACACTCAGCTGAGCAGGTCTGGACCAGAAGTGAGCCAAACGCTACCAAACCCAAGCCATAAAGGCTATGTGACCGTATCACCCCTTAACTTGCCACCACTAATAAAACTCAGCTTCACAAAACAGATCGACATGGTTGTCATTCAGTCAGCAGGAAAGTCCAACATTTCACAAGTATCTTTCAGAACGCCTACAACAAATTTCCACTAACTTTCTATCTCAGAGGAGTCCGGAACATTGGCTTTCCTGTACCTGTGGCAGACTCGGCATAAAGCTCCTCGGCTGATCCCGCTTCTAAGCCAGAACCACATGGTTTACAAAGAAAAGCACCTTCCTAACTCCCGCCCTTGTTAAACGGTCATACTTGGTGAGGACATGGGAAAAATTCTCTGAAATTCAGGTCCCGAGATAGTCTATCAAAATTAAAATTCAACATAAAAATGGGACATGTTGACACTTAGTAAAATTGTTATTATGAGGCCACATGTGGCGGTTTCAGGGAGCTGCTCCGTCCAGGGTTGGGCGTTGGCTCCCTGGCTGCACAGACCTACCCTGTAGCCCGGGAGTGGAATGTGGGTGCTCAGCGGCAGCCTGTTCTTAGCCCTCAGCCACCTGCCCAGCCCCGCTAGCCTTGTTGTTTATGAAGGCAAAAAGTATTATACAAAAGTAGAAGCATTCATTCACAGAAATCTGGGAAAACTACAAAATTAAGTCACATTATGAGTAGCCCAAGAACTGGCAAAAAAATTCTTTCTTCTCTTTTAATCACTAAATTTTAGGTTTTACAAATTCAAACAAGTCAGGTAACTAAGGTTTGTCTGGGGAACAGTTTGTACATGTACATGAAGAACTATTACATGCTCTGTTTTTCTATAAATAACTATTGGCCTGATTAACCAATATCACAGAAACAAAACAACAAAAAAAAAAATTAAAGCAACAGAGTACTGTATTTATATTTACAAAAAGCCATGAACAAACACGCATTTCTCCTTCGCAGGACTTAAGTAGCTATTGTAACGTTAAGGCTGTGACAAATCTAGAGCAATACAAATTCTAGTTAAGGCTTTATGCTTGTTTTGAAACCCAAATTCCTAACAACTGTGGTCAAGGCGAATAAGCACACTTCGACCCGGTCGTGTTTCTCTGCACACCATGTTACTCCCACCACCAGCGAGGATCTGTAGATTGACTAGCAATACTGGCTCTCTCTGCGACAGAACGAGTTCCATTCTGCCCCGAGGTTTTATTTTGAGGAGTTAGCCTTCAGCAGCCTGGGACTGCCAGAGAAAAACACACGGGCTGCACGAATCCTGCTTTCTTGAGGCTGTCCTGGAACCAGGACTTCAAAATCACTCCATGAGACACCCCGGAGCGTAACAGACCACGCTCCTATCTCCAAACAAAGATGGAAGCTTGGTTCCGTTTGAAGACGACTGGTATCACCCTTGCTAGGCAAAACGAGGCACATGCAAACCCCTAATCAGCTGAGCTAGTCTGCGTCATCCTCAAGGCACAGATATCCTTGTCAGACCGACACCTGTCTTTATTCAAGGAAAGACGGATGAGAGGAGTCACTTCAAAACAACTACGGATGCTGAACACGACACTATACTGCACTCTTGCCCAATCAAGCTTATTAGAAGCGCAGTGAAATTTAGGGGACTGTCCTTTGGCTTTCTTTAGAAAGCACTGAGAGCAGCGGTCCCTGATGTGACTGTGGGACACTCGGACTGCCCAGAGTGAACCGCCACGCCGGTCCTACAACTCACTGCTTATCTGCGGGGGCTGTTCTGCCGCTGAGACTTCAGAGTCACTGTTGACACCGCGCGCGCGCCATTTCTCTAAGCAGGAATTTACAGCAACGCAGCTCCGGGAGGGAAGCAGAGGCGCACGGCGGCGCCAGTGACGGTCTGTGTGGAGAAGGGGAGGCGCCCGGCACCAGGAACGGTCGCCCGAGTTCAAGACAGCTGCGGTTCCTCTGTGACTCCACACCGGAAGAATGACGTCAGAGCAGAACCTCGGGCGAGCAGGAGTCTCAGCCACCGAGCACGGCCTTGGCGCCTGATGGTGCAGCCTCCCCGCGTCATCACTCAGGAGACAGCAGCTTCGGGGTGCCATAGCTGAGGTGACCCAAGCCGCACCTGGACGGAATGATCTGGAAGAGCTGAGAAACACGAGCCCGGTCGCTGGTGAGCTTGGCTGCAGCTAAATGGCCCGAAGTGTTTTTAAGATGTAAACTACGTATTTTTTAAGATGGGAAGAGAAGGAGCGAAAGGGCAAATACAGGCAACACAAAGACAGCCATTTTCAGATCAACTCACTACACTTTGCAATACACTCCAACATCTGCACACACATTTCACGTTCACAAGAGCGAAAGGCAAAGAACCGTTAGGAGTCGAAGAGCCCGTGTCACTCACGGCCAGCTTCGTTCAAGAGTTAACACTGAGGCTCCCTGCAGGGAGCGGACACTGTCCCTCAGGTGGACTGGCCTTTAGAAGTCAGAGACCGAGTGCAGTTCCGCACATGTCTGGGTCTCCACAGAGCTGAAATGGGACTCCATTGTGTTCCAGGCCAAATCGGCCAGAAGAAAGTCGTCCATTGCTGTCTGCGTTTCGTTGCTGGTGAAGAACAAGCTCCCCAGGGTTTCAAAGCCATTACTCACGGTCTGTGTTTCTGTGCTATTCAACCGGACTTTGCTTTCGAGGCCGGCAGGCTCTTAGCTGCGACGAAGCCTTCCGTCTGGGTCTCCGTGTCCGGACGAATCCGTGCTCATGGAGAAGCTGGAGTGTTTCAGAATACTTCCCAGAGGCAGATGAGGGCTGGTGTCTAGGAAGAAGTTCAAGTCGGTCTGCGTCTGTGTGTCAAACATTTCAAGGCTCAGGAAGTTAGAGCTGCCCCTGCAGCTGTAGGAAGGCGCCGAGGTGTCGGCAAGAAGGAAGTCAGTCTGGGTCTCGATGTCCAGCGGCGCTAAGACAGGCTCCGCGGGCATGGTGCCCAGGTCACCCTCTTCGGTCTGCGTCTGGATGTTGGAGGCCGAAAAGAACTCTTCAATATCAAAATCGATGGCAGGGTTCTGGGCTGGGCCAGGCGGGAGCTGGCTGTCAGGCCCGGAGCTGGCCTCGGATAGGAGACTCCGACTGTCCAGGGTCTGTGCAGGCAGACTGCTCGACAAGATGTTTTCCAAGTCATTTAATAAATCGATGGTTTGGGTCTGATTATCGGTCATGTTCTGCGCGGGAAGGATGCTGCTCGGTGCGCTGAAGTTCATGATGGGTGCGGGTTTTCGACACCCAAAGCCTTGGGCTGCTCCTGAGGTAACAAATCGTGAGTGACTGTCTCGGCTACTAAACCGCTGCCGATGATACTGTCTGTGGAGACGTCATATGACGGGTGGACGGTCTCAAAAATGTCTCCACACACCACAGCCTGGTCCATGTGGACAGGCTCGTCTGTTGGACTCTGCAGTGCACTGGTCTGAGTTTCTCTGGAGATCCCAGAGGGCTGGAAAGAAGCATCGGTAAACGCGTCCGTCTGAGCAGCAATGGTGGCAGTTGCCTTGGCGCTGGGCACCCGTGTCTGAGTCTGAACACTAATGGGGGAGGGAGACTTGGGAGCCAAAGGTCAGATCCGTCTGAGAACAGGCCGACACAGAGGACTCTGGGCCGGCCCACTGTGCAGCCGGGAGGAAGTGCTGCGAGGCGTAGGACACGTCTGTCTGCACGTTGATTGAGGAAGAAACGCTGCTCTTCTGACAAACGCTGCCCAGGGCCTGGGAGGGTTCGGACGAGGCTTTGCCCAAGCTCCCTTGAACGCCTGTACTGATGGGCTCCACTGTGACCGGCGCGACGAGTTTGGAGAGCGGGGGGGCTCTCCTTGAGGGTACAGGACTCAGTGTCAAGGCCGAGGATGAGCGTGCCCGATGGACAAGGGCAGGAAGTGCAGGGCCCCGGGGGCTGTGCCATGACGGTCCACGCCCAAGAGCACAGGGGGGTGGAGTCGGCCGTGGGCACGAGCACTGGCACAGGGGAGCTGCATCACGGGGACTTTGACCACGGCCACTTTGGGCTTTGGGAGAAGCAGCTTCTGAGGGTGCCGCGGAGCTGCTGTCAGAACCTGCTGCCTGGCGGCCGAGCCGCCCGACTCCTCCAATGCAGCCACGACCTTTATTTCTGGAGCATCGAGCTCCTGAGAATCGGCTCCCTGGGCTCGGTCGGTTGTTTGATGACTCAGTGGCCTTACTGGACGGCTGCCGGTTGGGGAGGCAATTTTCCATTTTCCTTTTCTTGCTGGGTGGATCCCTGAAAAAAAAAAAAAAGACCATCAAAAGAGAACAAGAGGGGTCGGAGGCGATAGTCCAGCGGGAGGGCATTTGCCTTGCATGCAGCCGACCTGGGTTTGATCCCGGCATCCCATATGGTCCCCACACAGTACCAGGAGTGATTCCTGAGCATCGCTGGGTGTGACCCCAAAAAAAAAAAAAAGAAGAAAAAAAAAGAGAACAAGAGCTTTATTATTTTTTTGCTTTTTGGGTCACACCCGGGAATGCTCAGCGGTTTCTCCTGGCTCTGCACTCAGGAATTACTCCTGGCGGTGTTGGGAGGCCATATGGAATGTCAGGGATCGAACCCGGTCGGCTGTGTGTGTGCCAAATGCCCTCCCCCACTGACTATCGCCTCGCCCCTGAGCAAAGGCCAGATTCTACCTGGGAAGCAAAATCCCATTTTTTCTGCAACTCTTTAAGAATTGGGCCCTACTGTAGTCAGAAACAAGCGAACAGGGGAGGAAGCAGCGTAACTATTTTTTATAGGCTCAAGTACCGGAACTCAGCTCTGCAGGCAGAAGGAAGCGAGCGATTATATAATGCAGCTTTATCGTTTCTAAAGCGGGGAAGCTTTTACGCCAAATATAAAGCTGACCTTTCAAATGAAGTTGTTTCCCTGTAAAACCTCTTCTTCAACAATCTGACACCCTTCTAAAAGTGGATATTGGAAGGAAATTTTTATTTTTTTTTGCTTTTTGGGTCACACCTGGCTATGCTCAGGGGTTACTCCTGGCTCTGCACTCAGGAATTACTCCTGGCGGTGTGTTCGGAGGACCACATGGGATGCCGGGATTGAACCTGAGCCAGCACAGGCTGGCCGCATGCAAGGCAAGTGCCCTACCCGCTGGGCTATCGCTCCGGCCCCTGGAAGGGAAAATTTTCAAATGGGAAATTGGAGCACGGCAAAGGGAAAGGCGGCAGGACCGTGGGAAAGCGTTCGGAGACTGCCAGAACATTCCCAGGGCCCTCTCCCGCACCCGCCCCTCACCTGTGCTCTGCGGGGATCTCATGGCCGGGTGCGGTACACGGTGTGGACTGCAAAGCGGTCCTGCTGGCGTAGGGGGCAGCCGCACGGGTGCACCGGAACGTCTTGCCACAGTCCTCGGCGCGCGCTTGAGGTCCCACTCCGGTGCCGTCACGAGTTGCTGCACTTACTGCACTTGTGCTTCTTCTCGGCGTGCATCTTCATGAAGTGCTAGGGGCGAGCGACACCGGACCGGCGTGAAAAGCCGCCATGCTCGCATTTCAAAGGCCCTGCCACGGCCAGACTCTTGATGTGGCACTTGTGGGACAGAGCAAGCCCAACCCAGACACCGCACACGCAGGCGGTGGCGCATCTCCGAATCCGGCTCTGTGAAGCTCAGAGACGGCCCTGGAGCCAGTCCCCAGCACTCAGAGCAACCCCCAGGGAAAAGCTGCCAATCTCTAGCAGGGCTGAGTCACCACCTTCCCACGGCTGCCTTCCCTCCCCCGTCCCCCGGCGCTGCTTTTCCAGGCGCTCCCTGGGGACACCGGTCGCCCGGTGCCTTTGCTAGCTGCTTTGCTGGCCTGTGAGCTCACAGCAGAGCCCGGACGTGCACCTCTGTTCCTCTGTGCTGACCCAGGTCTTCTCTCTCCACCCTCCACACGTGCCCCAGCTCCACTGCTCCCTGGCTCGGGTTTTCTGCTCCACGCCCGTGAGCGCCGAGTCCCCGGGAGCTGGTATGTTGGGTTTCTCCCATATATACACAAGCCGGGCCAAGTACCTGCCTGACGAGAGAAAATTGAGAAAACGGTCTGTCAGGACCTCGAGGGCACCCTTCGATCGGGCAGCAGTAGAATTTCGGTGTTGTTTTCAAATCTTTCCTAACTGTTGGATTGACTATGCCATCCTGAAAAAAAAAAAGAAGAAATCACTTTAAATATTTCTAAAGCAAGGAGAGAAACAGGTTGGGGACAAGAGCAAAGATGATGGCACAGAGCTGCCACTGACGGTGGCGAATGGAAACATTCCAGAATCGTTCTAAAAAACAAACAAAACCCTCAAAATGAGTAAATTTTGCTGTGTAAATTATCACTTGATCACTTGAATTCCGTTATTCATCGATTTGCTCGAGCAGGTGCCAGTAACATTTCCATTGGACCCTATCACGTGCCAATGTAGCCCAATGGCATCTGGGTTGATTCAGGAATATGAAGAGCCTCAAACCGTCATTCAGGGTATTGACAAGGAAGCCTGACCATCTTTTTTTTAAAATTTTTTTTCGATTTAATTTAATTTTATTATTTTTCCCGAAAATATTATTACACCATTTTAGACATACAATTGAAAGATGCTCATGTAGAGTTTTGGTTCTACAGAGTTCCAACACGCATCCCTCCACCCAAACCCATCTCCCATCACCAATGTCCCCATCTCC
>JAJIBD010010680.1:0-37525 GCA_021461705.1 Cryptotis parvus | reverse complement strand
TTCCTTCCTTCCTTCCTTCCTTCCTTCCTTCCTTCCTTCCTTTCCTTCCTTCCTTCCTTCCTTCCTTCCTTCCTTCCTTCCTTCCTTCCTTCCTTCCTTCCTTCTTCCTTCCTTCCTTCCTCCTCCCTCCTCCCTCCTTCCTCCCTCTCCTCCCTCCCTCCTTCCCTCCTCCTCCCTTCCTCCCTCCCTCCTCCTCCTCCCTCCTCCCCTCCTCTCCCTCCTTCCCTCCCTCCTCCCTTCCTCTTCCTTCCTTCCTTCCTTCCTCCTCCTCCTTCCTTCCCTCCTCTTCCCTCCTCCCTTCCTTCCTTCCTTTCTTTTCTTTTCTTTTCTTTTCTTTGTGCTTGGGAGGACCATATGGGATGCCAGGGACCGGCTGGCCGTTTGCAAGCCTACCCTACCCGCTGGACTATCACTCAGACCTGAGTATTTTTTTTTAATTTTTTTATTTTTACAATTACAAAGATATACAATTAAAAAGTTCATATTTGGGTTTTGGTCATACAGTGTAGCAGCACCCATCCCGCCACCAGTGCCCATCTCCCAGTTTCAGGTGTGTAGCATACTGATATGCTATTTATATACTGATCATAGTGATATAATTAATTTCACTGTGAAATGTTCATAGTGACTTACCCACAATAAATGTAGTATTTTTTTCAGTGATGAGAATGAGAAAATTTTTTAATAGCTGCGTGATAGTACTTCATAAGGCTGTACTGTGTCACTTTTGTTTACGGGTTATACCTGGAATGCTCAGAGGGGGGTCAGGAAGCACTGCTTGGGGCTTCCTTTGGGCAGTGGTTAGAGGACTGTGCAGTGAAGGGTCGAACCTGGGGCTTCTGTATGCGGGCGTGGGCTCCTGTCCACTGAGACTTCTCTTTAGCCCACTGCATATCACTTTTGTGTTGCTTTGTTCAGAGCTTATTCCTGGCAGGGCTTAGGGGATCATATGGCGTGCAGAGGATTGAACGCGTGGGTTCACGGTGTGCAAGACAAGTGCCCCTACCCACTGTACTCCTGTGTATCCCTTTAACCATCTCCAAATGTCGTTTCTGGATAGGGTCATTGTTTTGATTTTGTGGGTTTTGTTCATTATAAACCCCTTCGTTGAACAGTCTTTCAAAGGTAACTTTGGTCAAGTTATTTGTGAGTTTAGGATTTATTCTACACTGACTTTCTCTTTCAACATCTTTGCGTGTCAACTTTGTGTTCTTAGGATTTATTCTATACTTTCTCTTTCAACATCTTTTTCCTACTTCTGAGTGCATTTTCCATTCCAGCCTCCAGTCCTGCTTGCTTTGCTTCCCCAGCACTTCTTAGTGTCATTAGATGCCACACGTGGTCCTGTCCTTTCTTCCCTGGGGGCTCTCTTCATCCTCACTGCCCTACCCAAAAGATCCTATTAAGAAAGGAAGTCTTTCTGCTGGAGCGATAGCCGGCCTGGGTTTGATCCCCGGCATTCCATATGGTCCCCTGAGCACCGCCAGGAGTAATTCCTGAGTGCAGAGCCAGGAGAAACCCCTGAGCATCACCGGGTGTGACCCAAAAAGCAAAAAAAGAAAAAAAAAAAAAGAAAGGAAGTCTTTCTCTTGACTGGAAGCATGTTGGAAAATATGTTCCCACTTGAGCCATCTGTTTTATTTTTTTTTTAAAAAAAAGGCATTTTTTTTCTTTTGTCTTTTTATTTTTTTTAAATTTTTTTTATTATACCACCGTGAAACATACAATTACAAAGGTGTTCATAATTGGTTCTTGGTAATACAGTATTCCAGCACCCATCCCTCCACCAGTGCCCCATTTCCACCACCAGTGTACCTCTCCCCCTCCCATCCCCCAGGCCGCCTTAATAGCAGGTACCCCAGTTTCCTCTCTTTCTCTCTCTATCTCTCTCTCTCTGTCTCTGCATCTCTCTCCCTCTTATTTTACACATTGGAGCCATCTGTTTTAGATACTTAAATTTTGGAGAAAGATTTAGTCCAACTAATTCTGTAGCTGGAAGTAAAAAAACCCTAAATATATATAGTTTTGAAAACAGGGTATAGGGCTTTCATGGACTGTAAATTTCACTGAGACAAAAAAATAGGGAATGGAGTATTGTTTGAAGTGTTGGAGTAGAAAGAGTTAACTGTTTCGGTGATTTTTCTGATAGTAATTTACTATCAGATTGTGATTTTAAGCCTGTGTTTTGGTCCTAATGGAATTAAAAATATTTCTCTTTTTGTAGTATTAAAACCTGTTGTTTTATTATCACTTGTAACTTTTATCTGAAATTTTGCTTATAGATCCAAGATTTATGGAACATTTGGGATTCAGATAAACAAAAGTATATACTAGTTCCCCTTGATCATAGTCTTTATTATGAGAGAAATTTCTATTCATTTTAGAAAATGGTTGAATTAAACTGGATTGTTGAAAATCCAGGCTTGACTTGTTTTGTAAAGTTTGAAATAGAGATAGCATCAAGATAACATCAAGGTTTTCATTTCACTTCTCTGCAGGCATGAAAAATAAAGTGACAGCGTTTTATTTTATGCATTTCAGCAGGCCTTCCGAAATTTAACTGAAAATATGACTCTTTCTTCAGAGAACTGTTCTTTTCAATACCAGGTACTTCAGACAAATCACCTGCTTGATGGGAATTGTTTGCTATTCTTGATTATACTTGGGAAAATATTATTAAATATCCTAACACTGGGAATGAGAAGAAAAAATCACCTATCAGAATTTTATGGAATACTTTTGCATTTCTCTGGCATTCATTGACCTTTTGCTTTTGGTAAACATTTCCATTATATTCTATTCCAGGGATTTTGTACTTTTAGGTATGAGATTTACTAAATACCACATCTGCTTGTTTACTCAAATTATTTCTTGTACTTACGGCTTTTTGCATTACCCAGTTTTCTTCATAGCTTGTATAGATTATTACCTGAATTTCTATAAAACTGCCAAACTTCCAATTAAGTGGCAAACGTTATTTTACATTTTTACAGTAATTTTAATTTGGATTTCTGTCCTTGCTTATGTTTTGGGAGATCCAGCCATCTGACAGCCTTAAGGCACAGAATGTGTATTCGTCTCAGTGTCCTGTCTTTGTGAGTGTGCAGAGCTACTGGCTCTCATTTTCCATGGTGATCACTCTAGTTATAGCTCTTGGAACCTGTTGGACAGATGTAATCTCCTTGGTACATGCTGTCAGGATCACTTCTTATATGAATGAGACTGTTCTATATTTTCCCTCTCCACCCCATTCTATTTATACTGTAAACTCTAAAAAAAGCGGCTCTTGCCCAAGTTCATTGTCTGTTTTCTTGGCACCTGGTTACCATTTGTACTCCTTCAAGTAATTATCCTTTTATTTAAAGTACAGATTCCCGCATATATTGAGATGAATATTCCATGGTTGTTTTTTTGTCAATAGTTTTCTCATTGCTACAGTTTATTGGTGTAACTGTCACAAGCTTACATTACAAGGTATTGTATTACCTGTGGATCCATTTGTTAACTGGAAATGCTGTTTCATTCCTTTTACAATCAATACTCTAGAGCAAATTGAAAAGCCTTTATCAATAATAGTTTGTTAATGTTACCCTGTTGGAACTAATTAAAACTTACAATTATAGAGTTATAATTTTACAAATGGGAATGATAACTCAGAAAAAGAATAAACTGAAACTTTTCATACTCCTCCTTTAATTTTCATCTTTATATACTGTGACTTTGGCGGCTATACTATTCATTCATTTTATGTTTTTTTTTTCTTGGTCACACTTGGCAGTGCTTAAGGCTTTCTCCTGGCTCAAGGACTTCAGATGGGGCTTGGGGTATCATATGTGGTACCAGGTATCAAACACAGGTAGGCCCAGTGCAAGGCAAGCGCCTTACCCACTGTACTATCCCTCTAGACCTATTAATTTCTCTTAAAACAATTCCAAGGGAAAAAAATTGTACGTACTAAAAACACTGTATATGAGGTTGTTACATCCAGTAGGGCATTCATCTTGCATGCAGTCTGTCTGGGTTCAATCCCGACATCTCATTTGGTCCCTTGAGCATCATCGCTGGGTGTGACCCAACCACCATCCCTGTCCCCTGGCCAAATAAAGAGTACATATTGGTGCCAGAGAGCACAGCACAGCAAGCAGGGTGCCTTGCATGCGGCTAACCCAGATTCCATTCCATTACTGACATCCCATATGCTCACTGAAGCCCACCAGGAGTGATCCCTGAGTGAAGAGGCAAGAATAAGCTCTAATGACCACTGGATATACACTTCAAATTAAATTTAGCTAAATGAAAACATACTAATCTGTTGTTAATAAAAGTATTACTGGAAGAAAACTTTTGAATGCTTAATATAATTGAGAGCAACAAGCCATCTTTCCATGATATACCA
The DNA here is from genome assembly GCA_021461705.1 of Cryptotis parvus. Classification (NCBI taxonomy): domain Eukaryota; kingdom Metazoa; phylum Chordata; class Mammalia; order Eulipotyphla; family Soricidae; genus Cryptotis; species Cryptotis parvus. Next base: position 33,129 of record JAJIBD010010680.1, on the reverse strand, counting down.
GTTGCATTTTCAGTTATAATTCGGTGTGTCACATTCTTGCATGTCAAATCATACGTACCACACTGTGAAAGTAGAATTTCTTCTTACCCCCCAAAATGACTAATGTTTTGGGTTTGATAAACTGCTGAGGCTCCCCATAAGATGTTTATTGGGCAGCATCCCTATACTCTGCTCACTGATGCCAAGAGCACCCTTTCCCCAGGGTATCTTGAGATAGGCTAAGTCTCCCCTAGTGCAACACTATTCACAATAGCCAGAATCTAGAAACAACCCGAGTGCCCAAGAATAGATTAGATAAAGAAACTATGGTAATCTACACAATGAAATACTATGCAGCTGTTAGGAAAAACAGTTATGAAATTTGTCTATAAATGGATGGACAAATTGAGGACAGTCATTTTCATCATACGGACTCTACAGCTCATCAGAGCTCCACCCAAGAGAAAAGCCTATCTCAAGCCCTGCTCATCAGAGTCCCACCCTACAGCGAAGCCTATTTCAAGCCCAGGTATGCCTGATCCAGAGACTCAGATACATGGGGCAGAGCTGCTGCCGGTTCTCCCTGTGCTCTGCTGATCATGAGACACCCAGGAGGGAAGGCAAGGTTCCTGCCCTGGCCTGCCATCCCAATAGAGCCTCACAAGAAGCCAGAGGAACCCCCACACCATGAGGGCCGCCATTTTCTACATCCGACTCCATAGTTCATCAGAGCTCCGCCCAAGAGAAAAGCCAATCTCCCCTGTTGCGGTTCATCAGTAAGTACATGAGATGAGAGCCTACTACTGAGAGTATACCACTCACATGGCAGAGCCTGGTAAGCTACCCGTGTTGTATTTGATATGCCAAAAACCATTAACAATTATAGACCTCATTCCCATGACCTGAAGGGTTCATGTTCATGTTCCTGGAGTGAGCAGATGCCCTTGGCACACTAGCACACGACCGGACATATGGAGATGTTACCGGTGCCCACTCAAGCAAATCGATGAACAATGGGAAGACAAGTGATACAAGTGAAGTGATGAAATTTGTCTATAAATAGATGGACATGGAGAGTATCATGCTGAGTGAAATTAGTCAGAAGGTAAAGGACAGATATATAATGATTGAATTCATTTGCAGGATATAAAAAAAATAGTATGAGACTAATATCCAAGACCAGGCAAAGTGTGTGGGAATCAGAAGTTAAGTAAGATAGAGACCGGACTAGTGTGCTAATAATTGTTGGCGGTAACACCAGACTAGGACTGAGCATTGAACATAGGCAAAGGGATACACATGATAATCCCTAAATGTATATATTAGAAGCCACAGTGTGGAAGGAGAGAGAGAGAGAGAGAGAGAGAGAGAGAGAGAGAGAGGAGAGAGAGAGAGAGAGGAGGAAAAGTGGGGAAGGGGGAGGGGAATCTAGGCACATTGGTTGTGGGAAATGTGCAGTGGTGGGGGAATGGGTGCTGGAACACTATGACTGAAACCAGTTATGAACATCTTTATAATTGTACATCTCACAGTGGCATAATAAAATTAAAAAATATGGGGCCGGAGCGATAGCCCAGCGGGTAGGGCGTTGCCTTGCACGCGCCAGCCTATGCCGGCCTGGGTTCGATCCCTGGCATCCCATATGGTCCCCCGAGCATCGCCAGGAGTAATTCCTGAGTGCAGAGCCAGGAGAAACCCCTGATCATCGCCGGTGTGACCCAAAAATGCAAAATAAATAAATAAATAAATACAAATAAATGAAAAAATTCAGTCAAGAATAAAATAAATAAATCTCCCCTGGTGGACAATATGAAAACTTATGGAATAAAGCATATAAATGGGGCCGGAGCATAGTCCAGCGGGTAGGGCGTTTGCCTTGCACGGCCGACCGGGTTCAGTCCCCAGCATCCCATATGGTCCCCTGAGCACCGCCAGGAGTAATTCCTGAGTGTGGAATTATGGAAAATTTTATGAAGTTATGAAATTTGCCTATAAATGGATGGACATGGAAAGGATCATGTTGAGTGAAATTAGTCAGAAGGAAAAAGAGAGATATAGAATGACTGCATTTATTTGCATGACATAAATATATCAGGCGGTCAGGGTCGGCCCTTCCCCCCTCCATTTTGTCAAGCCTGGTGGCTCCCGCCCAGGAGCTGCCCTGGGGCGACCAGCCATAGCATGCGGGGCCTCGGACTCCTGGCAGGGCTCAAGGGACCAAACAAGGTATCATGATGTGTTTGAGCCTGGATCAGCCCGTGTGAGACATGCAACTTACCGGATCCTAGGACATTATTCAAAGAATGGAGAGCAATCTACTTGTGGATCACGAACTCAATTTAGTGAATCAGTCAGCATAGGAGCCAAAAAGTCATAGTATTTACTTATAGGTTTTAATAGTATTTACCTATAGATGCACACACATGTTACATGACTGAATCTATGAATTATGATCTAAAATAACCCCATGTTATAGATGTCAGCTAATACTAAGTCACCAATTTAGGAAATTCTTGATTTCAATTAATGGAACCTGTAAATGGTGATTAGGATGTCATTTGCAGTCAAATTATCTTGCTATTCAGATGCTTTTTAAAATTTTTTTTTATTTTTTTGCTTTTTGCTTTTTGGGTCACACCCGGTAATGCTCAGGGGTTACTCCCTGGCGGTGCTCGGGGACCATATGGGATGCCGGGGATCGAACCCAGGCCAGCACAGGCCGGCCGTGTGCAAGGCAAACCCACTGGGCTATCGCTCCGGCCCCCAGTTATGTCCTTTAATACACTGCATTCCACAATGTTCAGGGAAGTTTGGCGGGAGGGAGAGATAGAGAGGAGAGAAAGGAACATACAGAGCCCTCCAAGTAGTTGGGGTGTGGAAGGGGGAGGGAGGTGGGGACATCGGTGATGGGAGATGGGTTCGGGTGGAGGGATGGGCGTTGGAACACTGTAGAGCCAAAACTCCACATGAGCATCTTGCAATTGTATGTCTAAAAGTGGTGTAATAAAATTTGGGGGGAAAAAATATATCAGGCGGTCTAAGCAAAAGTGGAAATTACCGCAAATGTGTGGGAGTCAGAGGTTAGGTAAGACAGAGAAGGGAACATGTGTGAATAAATGTCGAAAGGGCTAATACCAATTTAGAACTGAGCATTATATCCAGGCCAAAAAAAAAATGCACATGATGGTTTCTAAGTGTATGTAGTGCAACCCACAATGTGTAAGAGAAGGAAAAGAGAGAGAGGGAGAGAGAAAAGATATAAAGAACCTGCCATTTAGGCAGGCTATGGGAGGGGGAGGGAATTGGGGACACTGGTGGTGGGAAATGGGCACTGGTGGAGGGCGGGGTGCTGGAACACTATGTGACCGAAACCTCCAAACATGAACAACGTTGTAATTGTATTATTTCAAAAATAAAAAGATGGTTTCAAGGGCTGGAGGAGATAGTACAGCAGGTGGCACTTGCCTTGCATGGAACAACCTGGATTTGATTCCCAGCAATCCATATGGTCCCCTGAACATTGCTAGGAATAATTCCTGAGTGCAGAGCAGTCATAACCTGAGGATGGACAAGTATGACCACAAAACAAAAAAAAAGAACAGACGCCAAGTTAAGTTGGGGTGTAACTCAAAGGGCTAGTGTGCATGCTTTGTATGAAGGGAAGGTTAGGATCTTCCCTTCCCCAGCACCAATGAGTGGGCGCTCAAGCAGCTGATCCACATTAGCTCTACCAGGTGTGGCCCACAAAATAAAGCGAAAAGCAAAAATGTTCTCAAGTTAGATGTGACAAATGTTTCCTAGCATCTTTCACTTACAAATGCACATAATGATGTTTGCTTTGAGGTTTGATGGTATCAGGAAACCAGGTTGCAGGGCGGGATCATAGCACAGTGGGTAGGGCGTTTACCTTGCACTCGGCCTACCCGGCTTCTGTCCCCACCATCCCATATGGGCCCCTGTGCATCGCCAGGAGTAATTCCTGAGTGCAGAGCCAGGAGTAACCCCTGAGCACTGTGGCGTGTGACCCAAAAAGAAATAAATAAGCTTTAGGGGCTGGAATGATACTCCAGCTGGTAGGGTGTTTGCTTTGCACCTGGCCAGCCAGGGTTTGATCCCCACCATCCCATATGGTCCATCCCATGTGGTTCCCCAAGCACTGCCAGGAGTAATTTGAGTGCAGAGTCAGAAGTGACTGGGCATTGCTGGGTGTGGCCCAAAAGTAGGGGAAAAAAGGAGGGAAGGGGAGGGAGGGAGGGAGGTCTGTTTGAATACACAAGTCTAATTGGCACTATTTAGAAAAGACAGTTTGGAACATGCTACTAGGTAATTTGGACTTTCTCATGTTTCAAGTAATTATCAATCAGTGCCACTGTAAAAAGCTGGGTGCTTAAAAAGGTGACATGATAAACTACCATAACCTTTGAGGTTAGTTTTGGTTTTGTTGGTGAATATTTTGCTGTCAGTGGCTCATTTTTTATTTTTATTGGAACTATTTTCCATTCCAAATGTCATTAGAACTTTTATTATTCCAACTTAAAGCATCTTCTGGCTTCACATATAAAATTTCAGGAGCTTTGGCCTGGCTTTTATGCCTACACTGTGATTAGTATCTGATAAAAAGTACTGCAGGGAAGAGGACTAACCACTATACCAAGTGCTATAAATACCAATATTTAAAATGCTGAGAGATAATAATGGTGTTACTGTTCTACAGAAAAGAAAAAGAATCGGAGGGGATAGTATAGCTGGTAGGGCACTTGCTTTGCATGCAGTGGTCTCGGTTCGATCCCAGGCATCCCTTATGGACCCCTGAACCTCGCCAGGAGTGACTTGAGTGCAGACATAGGAGTGTCCTCTGAGCAGTGCCAGGAACAGTCCAAAAAATAAAAACAAAGAAAGGAAGTCAGTAAGACAATTGTATCCAAAGTTCATATATTTAAACAGTTTGTCTAAAGCTGACTCTCCACTTCCATTACTTTGCTTTCTAATTGGCCCTTAGAAAGGTTAAGTAAAGAGACCAGGGAGAGAAGTACAGTGGTAGGGCACTTGCCTTGCACATGGCCACTGTGGTTTGACCCCCAGTATTCCTTATGATCCCTCAAGCCTCCAGAAGTAACCCAAGTATTGCCAGCGAGGCCTCAAAACCAAAATAACAATAAAATGTAAAGAAAGTACTCTTTAAATTTATTGTATATGATTAGTAAATATTTCTTCTTTCCTGAGTGCAGATTTAATTAGGAAATTTAACTATTTCAAAGGGGCGGGAGCGACAGTGCCTTGCATGCAACCAACCCGGGTTCAATCACTGGCATCCCATATGGTCCCGAGCACTGCCAGGAGTAATTCCTGAGCGAAGAGCCAGGAATAACCCCTGAGCATTGCCGGGTATGAAAAAAAAAAGAAAGAAGAAAAACAAAAGATTGGGCCCTGGGAGGAACCCAGAGCCACAGTGGAGCCTGGCAAAGCTACCTGTGGTGTATTTGATATGCCAAAAACAGTAGCAATAACAGATCTCATTCCCAACAAAAAATGGCCTGCTCGAGCAAATTGATGCACAATGGGAAGACAAGTGAATCAAGTGATACAACTATTTCAAAACTCATTAACATTCTTTAGAGAACCTCTCAGTGCCTAAGATAAGGGAAAACAAGAAATCAATAGACCAGCCAAATGAAAGAGGATTTTATTTGTAAAGAAATGAACTTACAGCTGGTCTACAATATATTATTGTAATATAAATAAATGATCCTGCAGGCCCACTAACCTTCCATCCAGACCCACATGAAGCAATGTTACAATATTCTATGTGAAAATGTGCAGTTAACAAAGGTGCAATTACAAGCAAGTTTAAGCAGCAGAGTATAAGGTGCTTTAACAGTTAATGTTGCCATCAACAAACATTTGAATGCTCGATTTTACTTCACTGAATACAGACACAATATGAAAATCTAAAATTCATACACATGCTACTTGTTGATATGAAAGTGCTTTCTTTAAAAAAAATAAACCAAATGGACAATCTTTGTACAAAGGTCATGGTGTGCTCTTACAATGCAAAAATTAACTTCATTTTCAGATTATACATTTTGAAACTGAAGCTATAGACACCAATCCAGGATCGCTAATTCTAAGGGTACTAAAACTATTTTATTTCCCTGAAGGAGGGCTCTAATATAATACCCAATGTAAAGAATACATCTATGTATAACTATAATGTTTGTCTTCAATAAAGATAAAAATTTCCTTCTTCCTCTTGATGCACTGTTCTTCCTAGATGGACCAGCTTTTGAGGTTTTAATAATACGAAGGTCCTACAATGAGTAATGGAAAGAACCAAAAAGGAATAAGAATTTTTGATTAATGTACCTAAAACAGAAAAAAAGTAATTTAAAAAGAGATCACAATTTGTCTTTATTAAATCAACAAAATATTTTTAACAAGCAAGAAGACAAAAAGCGCTAATTGAACAAAGAGGCTTGAGATTCCCTGTTTCTGTCTGCACCTTTGGCAACTCCTAGTCTTTACCAGCCCGACCCTTTAAGAAGAGCTATTGGAATTCACCTTGACACATGAGAAACTAAAAGACCAGGCTTTTGAATGCAGAGATTGGGGACTTGATTTAAACATCTTGAAGCTATACATCCAAAATTAACCAGCTTTACACATTCTGTGACTTTAAAAAAATTTAAGCATACAAAAAAGTATTTACACAATAGGTATCTAGACAACATAAAACATTCAGAAGACCAGGTAAGTTAAAATATTTTTAAAATAAATGTTAAACCATATCATGGAAAATATTTAAAAATCAACTTATTACTTGACTGTCTGTTTCTATTCTCAGCTTAGTTACAAATTGTAACCCAACATTTAATTGGATACTTTTCTCCTTTAAAATGCACATTTGATATTGTGACTAAAATGCACACGAGATGTTTTCATTTTCTACCCTAATGGAGAATGCTAGGGTAATGCAGCAAGCTGGCAACAGGAGCTAAAAGACTATTCACAGAATCCACAGTCGGAAGGACTCTTTACCCACGTAAGCCAGTGCTTCCACTGAGTGTTTCCCTCAAATACTTGTTCTGTTTACCATTTCTTTATTTTAAAGAGGAAGCCCTCTTAGTATGTAAAACATGTGCTTTCTACAAAGTAGGTAATACTCTTTAGTATTTACAGTAATAAAATTTATTTTCTGTAATCTTCTCACTTTAAAAAACAATAATAAAGCTGTTCAGACATCTCCTGTGAAACTTTTTTGTCCTAGAGAGTCACTGCACTCTCTCGGGGTGAAACCACTATAGTTAAACTTGTGTCACTGCCAAACACGCTCAACAGCAACACATCTGGAACAGACTCAACTGCGACAATAATCCTAAACAGTAAGGTCTCAAAACAGTATCAAAGTTACCTTTAATTCTGAGGTAACCTCAAATACATGTAATATGTAACATGTAGTATGTACTATAGCAATCATATGTGATTAAGTCAGACCTTAGCTGTCATCTAGTGTAATCCTCTACTCAAAGCAAAACAAACAAAAAAAAAAAACCCTAGTTCCAATTCCATGTCCAGTACATCAAGTAAAAATAATACCATCCACATGTTTTTAAGCTACAATCAAGATTTGGAAAGATTCTGTTTAATTACTATTTTTCTAAGACATGCTCACCAAAAACTGAATGTATACTATGAGTGTTCAGTGACTTCTAAGTAGATGAATAAAGGCGTGAATGACAATTTTCATGTGTTCATATGCTCCAAAGAGCCCTCATTTGCTCATCTGTAGCGAATTCTACCTTAGAACAAAATTACCACCTTCTATCCAAAGTTCCTAAAGTATAAAATGAAGCATTGAAAGAAAAAGAAAATTAAACAAATATAATACTCTCATTATGCAGCCTAAGATTACTGTTTTAGAGTTGAGTGGTACCTTGAAGGAATTTTTATTTTATTTATTTTATTTATTTTTATTATTTTTTTTTTTTTGTTTGTTTTTTTTGAGTCACACCCGGCAATGCTCAGGGGTTTCTCCTGGCTCTGCACTCAGGAATTACTCTAAGCGGTGCTCGGGGACCATATGGGATGCCGGGATTGAACCCAGGCCGGCACAGGCCGGCTGAGTGCAAGGCAAACGCCCTACCCGCTGGGCTATCGCTCCAGCCCCGAAGGAATTTTTAAACCAGAGGTTCCCAAACTTAGTTGACTTACTGCTCCCTTTTCAGAAAAAAGAAGAAAAATAAAATTCTGCTCCCACTTGAAAATCCACTACCTTTAAGCAAGAAAGTGCTGTCAGTGAACCTGAAGCTTCTACCATCTCCACCATTTCCCTCTCCTGGGAGAGGGAGTGAGGGTGAGAGGGCTGCATCATGCAATAATCATTTTGGGGGCGGGGGGTGGGCCGGCGGGGCACGGGGCGGCCTGGCCGCCTGGTTCGATCCGGGTCCCCCGGCCCGCCAGGGTTCCTGGTGCAGAGCCAGGGTAACCCCTGGCTCGCGGGTGTGACCCAAAAAGCAAAAATCATTTTGGTTTCAATGACCTTCATTTGAACAAGTCAAGTTCAAAGCTAAATATCTTCAGTGTCAGTCAGCTAATTAAGTAACAGGACGCTGAGGAGGGTTTTATCCTAGCCTATTTAATCAGATACTATGTTCATCTATTGTTTTATTAGCGTCCTAAAACAAAAAGAATCTTTGGAGGGAGATAGGAGGAGTTTGGGCCCACATCCACGTGTTCAGGGGTCACTGCTAGCAGAGTTCAGGTGAATCTATGAGGTGCGAATGGCAGGAATGAGGAATTTTAAACCAACGTTAGCTGCTTGCAAGGCAAGCGCCTTACCCCCTTTACTATCTTTCCGGCTCCCAAAAGAATCTTTTCTAAAGAACATCTACCCCAAGTATTCTCAACAAAGGTTAAGCATTGAACACTTCTGCTTCGCTCGAGGCACCACCAAGTCCCATCTTTCTTAAATAGGTTCATGTTTATTTCACTACTATCCAGAAGTTCTTAGAAACAACTTTTCACAGCCATCAATTAAAGCTTCACAAAACTTGGATCTAACACTGAAAACACTTCCTAGCATGTAACTTTGGAAGCCAATAAATGATAGCTACTACCAGCCTTTACAACTCCTGTAGTCAATTTACAAAGGTGGTATGAAAGATGCTATTCTTTCATTTAGAGCAGTGCAATGAAAACATAACTGTTTTCAATTTATACTGATTAATTTTTTCCAAGCTTCATTCAGTACCTCTTTTAGGCATACGCTTTAAAGACCCTTTGCAGAGGCTTTCTATGGATGCACACTGATGCAACAATATGATGTGAGCAACCCTACTTTTTAAAGGCAGGAAAAAATTTGTATAATGTACTCTAATATCTTAGATTAAAAGTATTATCTTTTAAAAATTAAATATTTATGAGCTATATATAATATTTTACCCTAAAAGGAAAAAAAAATTCATGGAAAACATTTCCTAAAAAGGTCCACAGACAGAGAATTTTTACATTTTGGGTGATTTGCAGGGCCACACCAGTGGTTGTAGGGGGCTATTTTTAGCTCTGTGTTGCCAGGGATTGAACTGTGCTGGCAGCACACAAGGCAAGAAAAAATGTCTTAACTCTCAAAAAATGGAATTTAACATGTGTATACCTGCATTAGGACAAAAAATGGACGGGTTTACTTCAGATCTGAAGGGAGGGGCCTCTTTCTAAATGTATACTTACTGAAGTTCAGGGAAAGCCACATGTTTTGCCCTAGAATACAAAATTCGCTCGAGCAAATCGATGAACAATGGGGAGACAAGTGACAAAATTATGATGTGGTAATTAACCTCCCCCCAAAAATTTCTCAGTATTACTTTAAAACTAGATAAAATAAGTTCTAACAATGTCACATTAATTTTAAAAAATTGGATGAAAGTACAGCATTTGCCTTGCATGCAACCAACTGGTTTTATGCCCAGCACCCCATATGACCCTCTGAGACCCACGAGGAATGATACCTGAGTACAGAGCCAGAGGTAAGCCCTAAGTACTATTGGGTGTGAACCCACAAAAATAAATTAGGAATCTTTCCAAGAAATTAACAGAATTTTCAACTTTTTCCCCAGATAAATGGCTTGTACAGTTATAAAACAAACTATATACTGATATTATGAACTTTTAGTCCGAAAGACTTTTATAATGTTAAAAAATTTTGGCAAGAGTACATATTTACTTTTCTTAATACTGTACTTGTGCTTATCTAAATTGAATCATAATCTTAGTAAGAAAGTCAAATTCTCTAACAGATGATTAAAATAGCAGTATTGATGAATGTGGATTAAGCAGTCATTTCACAATCCACACAACTGTGCATCAAACAGAGGTAGGCTTTTGTTTACTGAAATCCACATTAATAAAAGGAACCTGCAGTTCTCTACTAAAATCCTATCCAAAAAAAGCAAACTATGGTATTTGAAAATGCATACTCTCTCCTCATAAATTCTTACCAGAATTATCATTTCACAATTAAGCTTTGAACATTTTTGTTTTGTGGTTGTGAGAACAAACTCAGGAGCCTCACATCTCTGAGATATTTTCTCATATATGGGTGTAGAGCCCTCCCACTGAGCTCTTAGAAGAACATGACTTTATAGCAAATACTCTTCAAATATCATATACGTGTTCAAGTCAAAAAGCACTAACTTAAGCATCATGGAACCATAAAGATCCATGCTCCAAAAGGTAGGTCCACTGATAAAGAGAATAAGTCAGTTTGGTTACATATACATTTTTAACAGTAAAATTATGACCCTGTCCCTCAAGATATTGCAGGTGTGGCTGCAGTGCCTGGCTGCATCAGCAGGTGGCAGACAGGAGACAGGCTTGTCTACACCCTGCTCTGCCCTGTGGGCCCTGGATGGTTGATGGTCTGACTTAGAAAAAACTGGGCCCCCTGGGATGAACCCAGAGCCATGGCAGAGCCTAGCAAGCTACCCATGGTGTATTCGATATGCCAAAAACAGTAACAATAATGGACCTCATTCCCAATGAATGGAGACGTTACTGGCACCTGCTCGAGCAAATCGATGAACAATGGGGAGACAAGTGACAAAATTATGATGTCTTTCTTACTTTAATTGCGGTCCAAATTATAATTCATTATTTTGAAGGCCACATAAATGTTACTACATGGCTTCAGTAAAATCCTGTCCTTTGGGGTCTGGATGCTTCCTTTCCCATTCTTCCTCCTAGAAAACACTCCTCAAGACCTAGCTAGTTACACAGAGAATGTAGAGAAAACGCACTAAACATTATCCAAATGTGGATGGTTTCCACAGCCCGAAGATTTTAATAAAACATGACTTTCAAGCAATAGAAAGTCCTGCTCCAGTGACATGATTAACCTCACAAAGTTTAACAAGTTCGCATGCAGTTTCCTTGGGCCTGGAGGGAGCTTTCCTGACAACAGGTAGTGATACCACCAGCTGCATGCACAGCACATGTTCCTGCCACTCAGCAGAGAAGTTTTCAAACCACAGATATAACCAGGCTTGTTCTGGTTCAAAATATATCTTTAAGGGGCCAGAGAGATAGTACAGTGAGTCAGACCAACCGGGATATGGTTGCCCAAGTTGCCAAGCACTGCCAGGAATAACCCCTGAGCAGTCAGATGTGGCTCAAATCAAAGAGAAGAAAGGAAAAGAAAGTATATCTTTAAGCAGTTTTATCAGATGTCCAAGTATTTCATGTACTCTCAGTATGGCTATTAGGACAGTATCATTATACACAATAGACAGTAATAGACTATTCTTTCCAAAACTCTTTTCACACATGTAAACACATCTTCAGATTGAACAAATGTATTGCTTCCCTACCTTACTTATGCTGTAGTGATACCAAAACGCTGCAAATGCAAATGATAGACTTTTATGGCATTTGATAGAACAAGTCGGTGAGATGGGAGATATGTCAGATTTAGACCTAAGATTGTACCTGAAATTGTGTCTGACTCATATCACACACGATATATGAAGATTACTATGTCAAAACTATTCAATGGCATAGTCACAACAATATCTTATATAGTTCTAAATATCAATATATACCAAGGAACAGTTGAGCTACCTATGAGGAAAAAAAATCATCTCTATATAAAACTAGGTAAAATATGAGTCTTAACCTCAAAAGTGCAGAACTAAGAGCACTGAAGTCAGAGGAGCAGCCGCCCAGGTGTCTTAGCGGCCCCTCTCTCATTACCCATTTCTTCACCATTAGTTCTTTCTGCACGTCCTATCTGCAGTACCCTAGAATAACAGCCCTTTCACTAGAACTTAAAAAAATCCACTTGGAAGATGCCACAGCAAATTAAAAGTGCTATCATGGAAAGAATTCTATGCCACGTAGACGTGAAGGGTTTTAGCCCACATTTCACCTCACATATAGACTCTTGTCAAAGTTGTATGGCTGTGTCAGACACACACCTGCATAAAACTTAAGCAAATTCTTTTTTTATATCAAAAACTTCTATAAATCAGCTGATTTTTTTAACTTTCTTTGGAACACATGACTTAAAGCATATAAAATTTCTAACTTACAGGGCTTTTTTTGTTCCTTAAAGGGAAAAGAATCTTTATAAATAAATCAGAAAAAACAAAAAGTCAGAAGATGCACCTATGTCCCGTCTGCTTGTCGTTCTCTCAGCCGAAATCCAAAAGCAGCTGGCAGTCTGCAGGAGAGCGAGCAGTACCCCCCCCCCCCCACAAGTCACACCAAAGTCTGCTTCCAGCTTTGGAGGTGCTCAACAGGCACCACTGCCTTTGTCCGCAGTGTACAAAGGAAGCGGAAATAAGATTAAAGCATCTAGAAAGAGATGGCTGCAAACAAGAACTACTAGTTCAAAGTAAGTAATCCCTTTCTAAGTAAAATAATTTAGGGGCCAGGAAGATACCAAAGGGTTGAAACTCCTGCTGTGTATGTAGAGGGTCTGAGTTTCATCCTTGGCACCACGCAGTCCTGAGCACCACCACTGGGCCAGGAGGAGCCCAAGTACCACCCAGTGTAGCCCCCAACAAACAGAAAGCAGTTTCTTGAGTGGAAAAAGAACAACAAGCATATTTTCTGAGTATGATTTGAGTATGGGCAATAGAAATTCTGAACTATTCTTATGATTATTATAGTATTCAAGGTTATAAGGTGCTCTTAAACAGAATCCCCTTTTGTAAGCTCTTTTGGATACTTAACACAGTGCTAGGCACAGGGCTTTCAATGAATTCATAATGAGGGGTACTAGTAAAAGGGAGATTCCTACAGTAAAAAGCTAACACCTAAAGGGAAAGGCTGATATAGTTATAGAGGTAACCATTATTGCTAGGGAGGCAATCTCCACACAATTAATTGACTATCAATTGTCTGTGGATTATCCATGATAACAATTTTAATCCCAGGGAAGATTTTCCTTAGTTTCTCTAACCCCTGCACAATGGGCTACCTCCTACTACAGCTCAGCCTATATTTGTGTTTTAAAATCACAAAATGATGAGCAAAGTCAAGTATATGACAAATATGACATAAATAACCACTAATAAATGAGAACTGAGTATAATATACCTAATCTTCCTTGATATGTAACCCATTAATTAAAAACATGATATAAAGAAATATGCAACAATGACTACAAACTATTGTAGGTCTGGAATATGAGCCTTACACTATATTACACATCCTAATCCTACACATAACTATTAGTAAACATTTTTTTAAACCATTACTACACAAAGGAATCCCACATAGCATACATTCAAACAAGAGGCATCTAAAGATTAAAAAAATTACCCGCTGTATTTTTTGTATAAAAATAATCAACATTTTCTAATGTACACAAAGCCAAAAGATAAATATCTGTGATGTCTTCTGTGACATCTTTAGTCTTCTACTAGCTCAACAAAATCTTTTTTGAAAAGAGCAGTGGCAATGACTGGAACCCATGAACTCTTCCCACCTAACAGAACTTCTGCCAACACTCATGTATGTTCCTTCAATTATTCAAACTTCTCAAGTGTAGTATAGATACGATTAAAACATATGTTTGCTGTCCAGGGCTCTCACAAATGATTGTTTTAGTGTCATAAGTCTAAAAGATTCTGCTTGAAAATGTTCTTTCCTTAAAGCATGTACAAAAACTTAGATCTGATAATCCAAAAGCTATCACTTGGTGTAAGTGCTTTGCAGAAAACATTCAAAGGTTTAATCAAGAAAAAGGAATGCGCATTCTAGCCAAACCTGGCAGGTTCAATATTTTTAAAAAACTAAAGAGCAATGACATACCCAACATATCTGCTAAAACTATTTCCTTGCCAGCAATGATCCATAAACTATATATAATCATATTATGTCCTCACCAGAGCAGTGGAACACAGATATGAAAGATAATAATGAATCAGTAAACGTGTGACCTGTACTACATGCCAATTTAACAGACCTCTAGTCTTTCTAGTATGTACAAAACTGAAGGGAAAACCACCAATGCAGACCACCAATGCTCTCTGAAATACTTCCATGTGACAGTCTCTGTCCCTTTAAAAACATCCCTTTTGGTGAAGTACTGCAACACTGGTCACTCCTACATCTGGGTCACATTTGGCACTGCTGACATTTGGGCATCTCTGGCTCTGTTGAGAACTGTCGGATATTCAGAAATACCAAATTAATTCTTCACTAAAATCTGGAACAGAAACCAACTCTTCCAAGGCATAGATAGTGTTATTTACGTAAGAATGCAATCCTTTTTCACAAAACAACTAAAAAAAAAATGTTTCTCCAAAGCACACAATGATACCTCGTTTCATACAATTCCAGTCACTGGACTCCAAATTATATCTCTGATGACAACATATAGAAAATTTATAGGGTAGAAAAATGTATATGAAAACCAAATCAAAAGAGGAGAAATGTAAATCATCAAATTACTTTTTTTAAATGATTTTTTATATTAATGATAAACACCACCCTTTAAAAAATTATCTAGTGTAACACATTTTTTTTTGAAAAATATCATGGACCTCTATAACAAGTCTTTCAATGTTGCGTGCAACCTGTAAAATTAATTTCACCAATGTTGGTAAATCATAAAAAACGCATGAATCTGTTGAATGTCAGCTTTTTGAGACGGAGATCCCACTGTGCTTGGCTAGCCACCAAAGTAGGTGTAATTTTTTAGGTCAACTTCAGCCTTTTACCTTACACATTACATTTGTGTGAGAAGAGTAAAGCTGCTTGTATCACAAGACTTTGTGATCCTGTTAAGATTCCTTCAGAGAGTTGATGCGTGCACAGATCTTTAGGGCTGGGCCTAGCTTTATATTCATTGCACTCATAAGATGATCTTCTTTTAGCAAGAGAAGGGCCTGTCCATCAATCTCCTGTGCTCTGAACTCATCCGCAATATCCTGGCAGCCTGGAATTTGATCAGAGGAAGGATGTTAGGCTTAATATACAACAATTAGATGCTGCTGCTGACAATTACAGTAATGCTCCCACTGGGTCTGAGTATCTGAAATACAGGCTAAGAAATAAATGAAATTTACTTGTGTAGCCTTGGAAGAAGAGAGAATTTCTTGGCACTCTGAAAATAAGAATTTAAAATTTAAAATTTAAATTTTTCTTATTTAAAATTCAAAATAAGAATTTTAAATCCATATAAAAGCAATGTATATGGAATGTTCAAAAAAATACCATGGAAGTAATTAATAAGAAGCAGGTAAAGTGTACAGTGATCAATCTAAAACATCTTCACAAAAAGGAATAATCTGGCAACATCTAACAGATTTGATTAACTGGTAATTATACCTCATCATTTATCTATGTAATATATATCTTTACAGGGGTCGGGTGACAGTGCAGCAAGTAGCGCTTTTGCCTTACAAGTGGCCGATCTGGGTTTGATCCCCGGCATCCCTTATGGTCCCCCTGAGAATGTCAGGATTAATTCCTGGGTGCAGAACCAGGAGTAACTCATGGGCATTGCCAGGGTTTTTATGACCAAAAAAGCAATACAATTATTTCAACTATATATATAATATATATATATGTATATATTCCTCTTAATCTCATTTAATTATGTAAATTAGCAAGCCAAATTCCTACTAAAAATAAAGAAACCACTGGGGAATTAAGTAATTGACAAGACAATGCAAAATGTGAAAGCTTCCTTATAAGGAATAGTGAAATTTGAGAAGTGATTTAAGAGTAAAAACAGCAAATTTTTATATTCAAATTAGCATTCTAAAGGAAAATAAAAGGCAATGACGCCTCTGGACACCACCCTGCCAAATGACTACCCTTTCCCTTTCTACTGTAAATGTGTCACTTATAAGAGATAACAGTGTATCCGTATATTCAGAACAAAGCACAAAACTCTGTAGGTGCTAAATACATCTTTTTTTGTTAAGTGAGGGACTGAATGAATAAGCACAATAAACAAGAATACAGTCTGCTTGGAAAAACTATGTGAAAATAATGCAAACATTCTAGTTTTTTCTCTTGGTTATTTCCTGCTCTTTTTTCTTCTGTTGATTTTTTCCCCATTTCCTACAAATATCCAGATTTTCAATATTTGTTATTTTATTACATTTTAAGCGTGCATTTTTCTAAAGTACGATACACAAACATTTTTATGATTTGCTCAGTTATCACATGAAAGAAACTAGTAAAAGTGGAATTACTCACCACATACAAGCCCCTTTTTCTTTTCCCAGAGGTGGCTCTCAACAAAACTGGGCACACAAAACTGACTAATCTTGCATCTAGTTGTAACTTCATCCTTCTTTTATGAAAGAACTAATATTCTTCTCTCTTCAGTCTTACTTATAAGAACATAGGAAAGAAATGAAGAGAGAGAGAAAGAAAAGGGCAGAACTTACTAAGATTCAGAAAAACAGGAGCAATGAGAAGTAATAGGACAGTAAGAGCTACATTTGGGAATAGAAAAAGGAATTCTCCACAAGGAAAATACATAGCATGTTCTTGATGCTCTGTGTAAGGGACCCCTCTTCAAATATTTTTTAAATGTAGTAATAAAATAATAAAGAACATCATCTCTGGATTTTAGATCACAACTTCCTTTAAGCCAACCACAAAAAAGAAAAGTAGTAAAATCTACATAGTAGAACAGAAATAGAAAAACAGAGGGGGTGGAAAGCAGAAGAATATATGCTTCCAGAAACTCATTAGAGAAATAGGAACTTTTAAAAATCTTGCAGTGTTCGAGGTAATTTTTTTTTTTAGCTTTTTTTGGGTCACACCCCTGCAATGCTCAGGGGTTTCTCCCTGGCTCTGCACTCAGGAATTACTCCTGGCGGTGCTCGGGGACCATATGGGATGCCGGGGGATTGAACCCGGGCCGGCATGGGCGGCCACGCGCAAGGCAAACGCCCTACCCTCTGGGCTATCGCTCCGGCCCGAGGTAGAATTTTTTTTTAAGTTTCTACTTGACTCTATGCCTGTAAAATGTACCCCATATATATGTACAAAATCTATACCAAGTGCTAGCTGGCTCAGCTGCCTTAGAGCACATGCTGCAGCTATCAGGATTAGTATGGATCTCTGCACACAGACATAGGGCCTGGCTGAACCTCAAAAGCACCCAAATTATTTTTTCTAGCTAAGTTCAAAACAAAAGCACTCTGCATAAAATGACCTCAGAAAAAGATATAACTAGCCACTCAGTACTGGAGAGTAAGTGTCAACATAAGTATTTGGAAAAACAGTACATAGTCATGTTAGTTTTTAGAGAATCCTTACTAACTCAAAATCTGTTACTGAATCACAGTAGGGAAATAGTGGATATTTGCAAAAGAGTTTAAAAAGACAGTTATATGAAAAACTTAAAAGTTTTAAAAAATTTTATTCCAGTGAAACCTGGGGGTGGGGGGCGGAGTTGGAGCCACACCCGGCATTATTCAGGTTTTACTCCAGGCTCTGCTCTCAGAGATTACTCCCAGTGGACTTGAGGGACCATACAGGGTACTGGGGACCAAACCTGGGTTGACCGTATGAAAGGCAAGCACCCTACCCTTGTACTATCGCTTTTGGCCCCTGAAAAAAAAAACTTTGTTAATGTACAAAAAAAATTAGAAGGGAAATAATTTTCACTCTGGTCATCACCTGGGACCAGGTGACTGGGTGTACTGTAATGAGCTTTAATGTGATCTCAACAGAACAGCTTGTTCACAAAACGGCATGATGGAAAGACAGAGAAGAGAAACCCATAGCAGTAAATGCAGGCACCCTAGTAAAAGAGCGAATCTTTCTTAACCGGAAAGCAGCACAAGAGAATACATGACTATGACTGTTCTATGAGAAAAACTTGGGAGTAGGTTAAGCAAGAGCAAGTTTGCTAAGGCTAGAGGACGATAAAGAAATGAAGATAAAAGGTACTTTCTGGTGTGAGATGTCTTAAGCTATTCTGAAAAAAAAACTTTGGGAAAGAAGATATAATTGATCAGGGGTGGGCAGCGATAGTCCAGCGAGTAGGGCATTTGCCTTGCACACGGCCAGCCTGTGCCGGCCGGGTTCGATCCCGGCGTCCCCTATGGTCCCCCAAGCACCGCCAGGAGTAATTCCTGAGTGCAGAGCCAGGAGTAACCCCTGAGCATTGCCAGGTGTGACCAAAAAATTTAAAAAAAAAAAGATATAACTGATCAAACAAGCCTTATACTTAGCCTATCCAAGTACTTTGGAAGTAAGTCACATTTAATCTTTGTAAGAAAAACAGGCATATTAACAGACCCTCAAGCAATACTCAACAACTCTAAATTATAAAGCAGCCATTTTGGGATGGTATGAAGTGTTCTCTAAACAACTGGCAATAAAACAGTGTCTGAATTAACTCAGAGACGCTTCTCAAGTTATCAGCAGAAAAACAAAACCAAAAAATACAAACCAAAACAAAAACTCAAAGCAAAAATGCAACTGAAGCCCTAATAAAGAAGCCCAGAGCAGCTCCACATCAAATGGACCCTGAGGGAACAAAGCAGAGCATGAAACAAGAGAAAGCAGGCCAAGTGACGTGGGGCAGCAGCGTCTACTACAAGTCCACCTACTCCTGAGGAAGTGGACCAACCTCCTCGACTTGGCAAGGAAGGATTTTCTAGCAAATGAAGCTTTAGGCTCGCCTCTCAAGCGCCCCAGCTAGAAGACAGGCTGCTTCTGAAGACAACAGAATCAAAGTCACCGTTCTCTGAAGATCTCTCAAGTGTTAATTCTCAAGATGTTTAAACTAGTCTAAATGCTAAAAGTATTTTATATTTAAATCACAACCAGTAAAGACGTATCACCTGCTAACATACCAATTTCAAAGCAGATTCTAAACCCACATGGTTAGCACAGAATTCACACCCAAGTTTTTCTTAGGAGCATACTTAAAAATCTTTCCATAAAAAAGAGTCCTCCTTTATGCATTTTATCTTTCTTTAAAAGTGAGCATCACACAATATATAGATAATATACATGCAATATGTGCAATATATATGAATTATATATGCATTATATATAACATATATGAACTTTATATATATATATATACACACACGCACACATATATTTTTTGGGGTTTTTTTTCGGTCACACCTGGCGATGCTCAGGAGTAACTCCTTGCTCAGGGACCATATGGGATGCTGGAGACAGAACACAGAACCCGAGTCAGCTGTGTGCAAGGCAACGCCCTCCCCGCTATGCTATTGCTCCACTTCCCATAATACAATTTTTAAAAGCAAAAAAAAAAATTTTTTTTAAATCTTACTATTTCTAAAACTAAGCTATTGGGAAAAAAATTCATAGAGTTCTGTATAAAATGTTATCGGGCTGGTATTATAAAAGCACAAATATTTCCAAATTTTCTTCACTTACATAGAACATCTGCTACATAAGTTTGCTTCTGAGACTGTGGTCACCTTCGAAGAAAGATTCATTAGCAATAATTGGATTCATTGTTAGTAAGTCCTAGACAAGGGTATGGGGGTACCTGTTATGGAAAGCATGTCTCTAAAGTGACAAATGCACAAAAAGCCTTAATATAACATAACATTAATAAAACAACGTGGTTTTTGTACTCAAAAACCCAAAGTGAATGAGTGGAAAGACTGCTAATTAAGAATAATCATATTCCCATATATTAACCATGTGGGTGTCCTCAGGTACAAAAGGGCAGCCACGGCTTAGTAGCTAGACCCTTGGAGGAAGTGGAAATGTGAAAGATTATTACTGCATTAAAGAAAAAAATAAAGAACATAAAGATTTAAAGCTGATGGAAAGAAAACCAAAATGAAAGTTAGAGTAGACTGTCGGGGATGCCGCTGGGTCAGGACAGAGGTTCTCTTCTACCTCCGAGGGCCGCCGGGAACAGATGAAAACTCATGAGTCCGGCGCAGTTCCAAAAAAGTTTTTAATAGTACAAAAGCTCTTCCACAGCAATCCAATATAATGAAAGAACTCTAGCTCTGGTCCGAACTTAGACCATACAAAAGAGCCTGAATCTCCCACCAAAGAGAAAGGATCTCACCCAGAGGAGTCCTACCCAAAAGAAGGGAAAAGGCCAAGGGGCCTCAAGTCAGACCCCTTATATACACTAAAGTAATCCAGGGAGGGTTCATCAAAGAACCCTAAACAGATTGTAGAAGGGCAGTTCCACACCCTATTACAGGTATAAACAAAGGTTAGCCAAGGACTAATCCCTTCTACCGAGATTATCTCTTATGTAAAACACTGAGAGAGAGAGAGAGAGCTGGTATAAAGTAATACATCTTACTGTCATGAGCTTCATGTAATCTAGATGGTACCCACTAGGTCCTTCTTATTTATTATCTGCACCAGGGTGATTCTGGGTATCTTGTTCTCCGAATACTGAAAGGGTCACACTCGCCTGCTTAAGAGCAAACTAGTATGATGCTTCCTATAGTCTTCCTACAGTCTCAGCGTAGCCAGGGTGGTAGTCTCCTGGTAAATTCTAACTGTCCCACGCTGGGTGCAGTGGGTATAAAGAGGAGCTGTGCTCAAACTAGAAAACACAGAAGTCTTAGTAGATGTGTAAGTCAGAAGTTATTCAAGTCAAGGTGACTTCTGTGTGCCACACCCTCTAGCAGTGTTTACATAGAAGAGAGATCTCATTAGAATGAACCTTGGCTTAAGAATATGTAAGTATATTAAGCTGTGAGTGGGTAAAAACAGCAAAGCTCCCAAAGTAGCTAAACCTGTCATCCAATAGTAGACAATTAAGAAAGGTACCCTCCAACACTGGAATGGAATATCATAGCTGAATTTTGGCTATTTAAAAACAAAAATTTCAGGAATCTTTCTTGATTCTTACTAACTGCAAAGAATCAAAGGACACAGCTTCCTTTAAAAGAACCAACTTGATTTTTTAAAAAGAGAAGAAAGCAAAATTCTATCAGCCTAGAAGGTCTTGATTTCAAAAACGTAAAGGGAAAAAAAAATCAGTCTCATATCATTATTCCAAGGTTAAATTAGGAAATAAGGAGGAAACAGAATAGAAAAATGGAAGAGCAGAAAGGAAGAAGAGTCTGACTCAATCTCTCTACTGACCTCTCGAGAGAAATCAGACTGAAGAGAAGAGAACACCTTTAATATCTTCACCGATGAGGTCACAGTGGAAGCAGGGTTAGTCAGTTTTTATCGACTTGGGGGGTATGAGTACATACCCAGTTGTGCTGAGGGAACAAGCAAGAGGAAACAGATCACATTTCAGAGCAAAGCCACTTAATGTGTACACAAACTTCTTTTAGCCGTTCTGTGCAGTATGTATGGATGGATCCAACATCATTCCTGTGTGTAAAAGTACAAAGCAACATGAATGCCGAAGTGGTGAATGACATACCAGGCAAAGAATGAATGAAGGCCCACACGTCATCAACTGTCCATATAGATGGCTCCGTTTGTGCAACAGGTAGCAAGTCGCTGTTCTCGGGCATCTTCCTAGTCCTTGCATCCCGAAGTTCACGCTCTCTTTCCCCGCTCACTCTGCCTGCGCAGCCGAGTTGTCATAGCAGATGGCACAGAATCTTCATGAGAAGCCAAGTCTTCTTCTGCAGATGGATAAGTAATTGGAAGCTGGAAAATGTAGTACAAGTAAAATACAGCATTGCACTTTCCTCTGCATTTCGGAAAACGGTATTGTACAGTGAAGCAAGGTTTCTACAGACCTGCCTAAGGATATGTTCTCTCGCTGCCCCATCAGGGGCCACTTGGACGACGGCCACGATGCCCAAGGCTTTGATTATCAGGCTTACGATTCCAGCGACTAAGTGCAAATTTTTTGAACAACTAACATTGCACCTAAGAGATTCAAGTAAGAAAAATAATTAAATTATATACAGGACATCCCAATTAGTATTTACTATGACTTTAAAGTGCAGTTGTGAATCAGTAAGTGATGTACACTCAACTAAACAGGACACCCTCAAAATCCTGTTGAATGGATTTGCTTACGTTAAAAAAAAACACTTTCTATGTATAAAATAACACAGCTCCTCAATATAACATTGGACACCTATAAAAAGGTGTTGTTTTCTCTCAATAACACTATTCTGGTGAGAAATTTTCTGCAAAATACAGAAAATGGATTTTATGGGAGCAAAAATAATTCAAGGTTCCAAAAGAAAAGAAAATTATGGATTAACTAGATGTTTATCGAATTTATATTTTCTGAAGACTGATAAAAGATGTTAATATAGTAGAAAGGGAAAATATCAAACAGGTGGTAAAGATTCAAATATTACTGAAGCTAAAGTGTGACAATATAAAGCTAGATTTTTTAAGTTACATAAAGAATTCGTAAATCTTATTAGTCAGGAAACTACAGTACCGAATTCTTTAAAACTGGCTGAAAGACTGATTTTACTTCTTTTGATGAAGTAAAATACAGACAGGTATACAGATGTGTATATAATTAAGGCATGATGTTTATAAAGTTCTATGCTATTTATTGGACTTCAGCGCCCCACAACAGGGCTGGAAAACTTTTTATATAAAGAGTGAGCTAGTAAGGGCCAGAGAAAAAGCACAGTGAGTAGGCATTTGCCTAGCACCCAGCCGACCGGGTTCTATGCCCGGCATCCCATATGGTCCTCTGAACACCGCCAGGAGTAATTCCTGAGCAAAGAGCCAGGAGTGACCCCTGAGCATTGCCAGGTGTGAACCAAAAAGCAAAAAGATAAAAAAGAGTGAGCTAGTACAATGTTTAGGTACTGTGAGTTATACCAGTTAATCACAAATTTGTAACAGGAAAGCATGTATCAACAATAATGAATTATGGTATATTTTCATCCACCTATAAATTAAAAAAAAAAATCATTCCAGGAGTCATATAAAATAGGCTACAGGAAGAACAAGGTATAGACAGTTTGCCAGCCCCTTAACCTAGAAATTAAAATGAAAATAAACAGCCTAAGAAACAAATTTCTAAAAAGGTGCAGAGAGGCTTCAAAATATGTGCAATTCCTCTTATTTATTTATTTTGCTTTTTGGGTCACACCCGCAATGCTCAGGGGTTTCTCCTGGCTCTGTGCTCAGGAATTACTCCTGGCGGTGCTTGGGGACCATATGGGATGCCGGGATCGAACCCGGGCTGGCATGGGCCGGGCGGCGCAAGGCAAACACCCTACCCGCTGGGCTATCCTCCGGCCCCTTCTTTTTTATACATATAAAACTGCTCTTGTAATTTCCTATTTTCAAACCCTTTTGCTCTTAAGATTTTTTAGGAAAATGTCAACAATAAGTATTAATCTTTACTGTTCTTGTACACAAAAAACATTACTTTTCCTGATACATGTTTTTTTTTTAAATACCAGTAAGGCATATTAAGGAAATGAAGAAGCTTTTTCCCTTAAAAATTTAAAAGAATTTTAAAAAAACTGTCTGCCGCTCACTCAATTTTACCCTAAGCAATCAAAAGTCTCCAGTGTTCATTATGGCTATCTGTGGGCTCGGTGCTCAGGTTTCTGGCTTCCATTTATGCAAGTTTTCGACAGAACTGAAACTAACTTTACCTTTGCATTCAGTACCCATACATTTAGTTCCCCAAAATAGACAGGCAAATAAACAATAGAATTTCTTTTCTATCCTCCCTCCTTGCTCTGTCATCTGCATTTCCTTGTGAGAGGACTCTAACTTTCTTAAGAGCTATTATAATGGACAATTCAGTAATATAAGACAATTCAGTAAATAAGAGTGATAGTAAAGTTAAATATCCTGTTTTTTTTTTTTTTTTTTGGTTCACACCCAGCAATGCTAAATGGTTACTCCTCACTCTGCACTCAGGAATTACTTCTGGCAGTGATGGAGGGACTAGGGATATGGAATGCTAGAGATCAAACCCAGGGTGGCCGCATGCAAGGCAAAAGCCCTACCCTCTGCACTATTGCTCCAGTCCTATCCTGAAATATTTCAATAATTCTAAATAGTAAAGACATGATTTTTCTGAGATTATGTGTGTATGTATATATACGCATATATACATATGTGTATGTGCATATATACTTATATATACATAAGTATACATATGTGTATATGTATGTATATCTTAGCAAGGTAGCAGTTTTTTCTCTGTTTTTAATCACTTAAAATCACAAAGCCCACTACTTTCTCATTATATATGCAAACTGATAAACTCCCACATCAAAACATGAGTTAAAATTTGATTCAGACTATCACTAGCACAAAAGACTTCTGGGACCAGAGTTAACATAATGAGCTAAGTGGATGCTTTGTACGTGGAAGACCCAAGTTTGGCCCCTTGCACTGCATGAGAGTAACCTCATAGACTGACAACTAAGAAACCAAGGAGTCTAAGTTTGAAGGAAACTAATTCTCTCATTTAACACAAAATTTTACTAAGTATATATTAGGACATCATACTAAATTTCAAACAAGAAATTCCATATATAATTATAATATTATATGTAATCAATATAATATATATTATATATGTTCCATATATATTATATATATTCCATATATATACATACATATATGTTCCATATATATATAAAATCAGGATCTTGAGTCCCTTGAAACAGTGATTGCTTTTCTGAGCAGAGAGGAAATTTCAGAGTAGCACTTGTGCTACTCACAGGAATGCCCTCACCTTTAGGGATAAACACCTTGATCCAAACTTAGCAAAACTGAAGGATTTTTTAAAAAATTTTTAGTTATTGGGGCTGGAGCGACAGCCCAGAGGGTAGGGCGTTTGCCTTGCACGCGGCTGGCCTGTGCCGGCCCGGGTTCGATCCCGGCATCCCATATGGTCCCCCAGCAGCGCCAGGAATAATTCCTGAGTGCAGAGCCAGGAGAAACCCCTGAGCATTGCTGGGTGTGACCCAAAAAAGAAAAAAAAATTTAGTTATTTTGGAGACTTTTGACCACTAGCAGTTGCTTTGGGGGTACTCCTGGTTTTGTGCCCAGGGGTGAGTCCCAATGGTGTTTGTGGGACCACTGTGTTACCAGGAATTGAACCCATGCCTCCCACATGAAAAGCATGCCCACTGAACTCTCTCTAGCCACAAAAGAATGTTTTTAAATGTAAACTAGAGTCACGGTCAATGAAAATAAGCCTCTTTTTGTTTGCTTGTTTGCTTGTTTGAGTCATACCCAGCTGTACTCAAGGCTTACTCCTGGCTCTGTGCTCAGGGATCATTCCAGGCAGGCTCAGGGGACAAGATGTGGGGCTGGGGCTCAAACTCAGGTTGGCTGTGTGCAAGTATAAGCACCCTACCCGCTGTACATTCGCTCTAGCCCCAAACATTTTTATTATAGTGCAACTTAGCTATATTATTAGAAAGACAATTTTTGAAATATCATATACTTTTTGATATGGTATATAATGATTACCAATAATGCAATAATAACTGTAGCTGTCTTAAAAAGTGTAGTAAATAGGGTAAGGTTAAAACAAGAGAAAGCATTTTATATATTTATTTTAAATAGCTAGGATGGTATATTTTTATTTATATTGAATTTTTTAATGTAAAAATTAAAATTTTAAGTGACAGTTTAATATACATATAAAATTCTTTAAAGTACATAGTATATCTAAACTATTGGATACTTTAGGTACTTTTTATTTTTAAATTTTATTATATCAGCGTGAGATAGACATTTACAAAGCAGTTCCTTTTTTTTTTTTTTTTTTTTTTTGGGTCACACCCGGCAATACTCAGGTGTTACTCCTGGCTCTGAACTCAGGGAATTACTCCTGGTGGTGCTCGGGGACCATATGGGATGCCGAGGATCGAACCTGGGTCGGCCGCATGCAAGGCAAATGCCCTACCCGCTGTACTATCGCTCTGGCCCCACAAAGCTGTTCTTGATTGGGTTTCCGTCATAGTGTTGCAGCTGTATCCCTCCATCACAGCACCTTTCTCAACACCAATGTCCGCAGGTTCCCTCTCCCCACCCCAGCCTGCCTCTATAAGAGGAAACTTTTTTTTTTTTTTTTGCTTTTTTGGGTCACACCTGGCATTGCTCAGGAGTTTCTCCTGGCTCTGCACTCAGGAATTACTCCCTGGTGGTGCTCGGGGACCATATGGGATGCTGGGGATCGAACCAGGGCCGGCATGGGCCGGCTGGGTGCAAGGCAAACGCCCTACCTGCTGGGCTATCGCTCCGCCCAAGAAGAAACATTTTAAAATAAATCCCTGCAGTGGTAATGCCAGGCTAGAGGTGAGCATTGAATGGGATATACATGATAACACCTAAATGTATGTATGGAATGTGTAAGAGAAGGGAGAGAGAGAGAGAGAGAGAGAGAGAGAGAGAGAGAGAGAGAGAGAGAGAGAGAGAGAGAGAGAGGGAGAGGGAGGGAGAGAGAGAGAGAGAGAGAGAGAGAGAGAGAGAGAGAGAGAGAGAAGAAAAGTGCCTGCTATCGAGGCAGGCTGAGGATGGGGGGGAGGGCATGTGGGGACACTGGTGGTAGGATACGGGCACTGGTGGAGGTATGGGTGCTGCAGTATTGTATGACAGACCTAATCATCAACAGCTTTGTAAATGACTGATGGTGTTATAATAAAAATAAAAATTGAAAAATTTTAAAAATTAAAAATTAATTATACTTGGTAAAAAGAAATAAAAAAATAAAGTAAATCCCTGCATTTCAATACTTATGAAGCAATTTAACAAATAAATTCTGTTTTGATACAAGAAAGAGTAATAGTCTATTCCTTAGAGGGGTTATTTCAAGCACATTCTTAACTACTAATAGTCTGCTAGTTAAATATGAGATTATCTGTAAAACCCATTGTGCTGTGAAAATATAATTTCTACAGAGTAAAATTCAACCATGGCAGAGCCTGGCAAGTTACCCATGTTTTATTTGTTATGCCAAAAACTAGTAACAATTATGGACCTCAATTCCATGACCTGAAGAATGGTTTGAGGCTCTTCCAGTCCCTGGAGCAAGCAGATGCCCTTGGGCTACACTTTGCTTGCAACAGGACGTATGGAGATGTTACTGGGTCAAATAGATGAACAACAGGAAGACAGTGATACAGTGAGTGAAAATTCAGCAGTACCAAAGTAGCTATAGGTAATAACAACTGACATTGTTCCTCTGTGACATAAAGGCTAGGTTTGATTACTGGTAAGTTATATGAGTTTTCTGGTTCTACTGCAGTGCTTGTGGCTCAAGTTTAGGGAATTTAACAGAATAAAGATACCTTTTGGCACACGACAGTGTACAGAATCGCTTTTGACCGCAGAAATTCATTAGCATATCCCATCTTCCCACAGAATTCACATTTGAGCAATTCACTGTCCATCTCTTCCAATGTCTCTAATAAAAGAAGGAAACAAAGGGAAAAAATTGCAAATATATAACAGTGTCACCTTTTTTCTTAAGCCTGTATTTTGGTTGAATGCATCTAGTTCACATTATCCAGGAAAGTTAAAATAATGGTCATTTTAACTTTTCACTCTATGGTTACTTTACCAGGGCAAAAGTTGCTAAACTCAACAAAAATTATACCATGTTTCTATATACATATAAATATTATTCAAGATTCATTTGGCTGAGAATCCAAAGTGTCTGAAATGAGCAAATAACTTTGTATTCATTGTAAGAGAAATTAAGGTGAATAAGTCAGCACCCTCCAGGAAGGACACTTTCAAAATACGCTTGGGGAGGAGAGTGTACAGCAAGTTGGGCCACTGATTACCTACTGATTACCTACCTACCTGCAGCTGACCTGGGTTCAATCCCCAGAGTCCAATATGGTCTCCTGAGCACCACCACTAAAAATTCCTGAGTGCAGAGCCAGGAGGAACCCCTGAGATTTGCCAGGTGTGGCCCAAACAACACAAACAAAAAAGTACACTGTAGAGGACTTAAATCTTGCTACATTGTGCAATGGAGATATTCAACAAAGAACACTTAATTCTAACAGGGAGAATGAAGATGACTTCAAAGAGAAGGTGAATTTTTTTGTTTTGTATTTTATTTTTTTCTAAATCTAAAGGGAATTGACTGATAGAAAAAAATTGTCAGAACACCTTCAAATACTTGAAACCAAAACAGGTCTAAATAAAATGTGGGTCAAAGAAGAAATCAAAACAAATTATGAAGTACTTTGAAATGACTAAACTAACGTGTCAAAAACTGTAGGAAGGGGCCAGAGCACAGCAGATGGGGTGTTTGCCTCACATGTGGCTGACCTAGGTTCCCCGACATCCCATATGGTCCCCCAAGAACTGCCAGGAGCAATTCCTGAGTGCAGAACCATGAGTAAACCCCTGAGCATCACTGGATCTGATCCGAAAAGCAAAAAAAAAAAAAACCTTTCAGTACCTGTACTGCAAGCCATAATGCCCAAAGGGAAGAGAGAGGAGAAAAATGTCTGCCATAAAGGCAGACTAGGAGTGGCGGGTAGAAGGAGGGAAACTGGGGACACCGGTGGTGGAAAATGTACACTGATGAAGCGACAGGAATATTGTGTGATGTGAAACCCAGTTGTGAACGACTTCACAACTGTGTACCTCATAGTAATTAAAAAAAAGGACATGATCGTGAAGATCAACCATCTTGAAAATGAGAGTGTATTCCAGGGATGATAAGGACATATGATATTGGGGCCTACCAACACCAGGGAGACCCAAACTTCTATAAAGTTTGGGTCTCTTCATAGCTATGAAGAGAAATATAAAACTTCTATCTTGTTTACTGAGGTATTATTCTGAGTCTCTAGTGGAATGGCTGAATATATGTCCTAACTTAATTGCCCAGTTTTTATTTATTTGATTTAGGCCACACTCAGCTATGCTCAGGGCTTAATACTGGCTCTGCAATCAAAGATCACTCATGGCAGTGCTGGGGAACCATAGTGGGTGCCCAGGATTAAACCCAGTTGGCGCACGTGAGGCAAGTCTGATCCACTGTACTACTTCCCCAGCCCCACACCCAATACCTCTGTGTAAAGGGTTGGTTTCTTACTTTGCCTAAGACTTGAGAGTGAAATGATCAATGTGATGATTTTCTAGAGAAGATCTAAGCATAATACAGACATAAGAATACACAAGAACAAGAATCTGGCACTGAGAAATAATATAGTAGTTAGGCTGCGTGCTAGGCCTGTGCGAGCCCAGTTCAACTCCTGGCACCACATGGTCACCTGAGCACTGCCATGATGGTACAGATGTTCCCAGCACTACCGGGCCTGAGCACTGCCATGATGGTACAGATGTTCCCAGCACTACCGGGCCTGAGCAGCATCAGGCCCTTGAAGCCTTGCTCAAAAGCTAGCCCCCTATACCCCCAGAAAAGAAGATGAGTCTATTTTGGTAAATTTCAATCTACTAATTAAAGATATTAAAGATTCTACTTACAAAACCAGACAAATGGAAACGGTTTATTCTTTAAAAAAGTGAATAATCCGCAGACATGCTGCATGGGCACACATGCTGCCTGAGCCCAGGAGGCTGAGCACATGCGGTGCCCGAGCACGTGTGTCGCCCGCACCTCCTCCCTCTTGAGATGTGTACTCTCTCTCTCTCTCTCTCTCTCTCTCTCTCTCTCTCTCTCTCTCTCTCTCACTTTCCCTTCCCTTTCCCTTTCCTAAAACCTCCTTAATAAAATCTGTAAAACTTCAAGAAAATAAAATAAAATTAAAATTAAAAAGTGAATAATCCTTACATTAAGTTTTACATATTGAGTCAAATATGTGTACAGTACCAAGCCATGCACCCTGAATCACACAATTAAAGAAATCCTGAGTTTATGAAATTGCCTTGGCAGAGCCCACGAGACAGCACGGGCTCAGGGGTGCAGCCTGCAGGGGACACTATTCAACCCCAGTGCAGCATGATCCACCAAGTACTGCTGGCCCCCTAAGGGTCAGCACTGTGAAGCCCAGACAGTGCCCATCCCAGAGCCTAAACTGGTTGGCTGAGTTTGCCAGGAGTGGACGCCAAGCCCTAACAGTACCACTTGGGAGCCCCCTTCACCCCAATCAGAAACTGCCTTGTTGGCTCATTTTACTGTAAGTAATTAAACTCTGTAGGGTGAGAGAGTCTCACAAGCGGCTGGGGAGGCTGGAACTCAGCTCGTGCCGGGCCCAGCTGACTATGGAGCCCCGAGGAGGGCAGATGGGTTTTGGGAGTGGGCCCGTCGCCCCTGGGGGTCCCGGAAACAGCCGGATGAGACTCGCCCATCACACTAGCCACCATTTTCGCTATCCGGACGCTGGGAAACTGCCTCACAACCAGATTAACAGAGCAAAACCAGTTCAAGCCCAGGTCGCGCGGCAAGCGGCCGCGCGGGTCCTCTAAAAATAGCGAAACAGTAATGTCTTTTAATGCACTGCATTCCACGAAGAGCAGGAAAGTTTGGTGGGAAGGAGATATAAAGAGGAAAGAAATGACATACAGAATCCGCCAAGTAGTTGAGGTGCGAGAGGGGGAGGGAGGTGGGGACATTGGTGATGGGAGATGGGTTTGGGTGGAGGGATGCGAGTTGGAACACTGTAGAACCAAAACTCTACATGAGCATCTTTCAACTGTATGTCTAAAATGGTGTAATAATATTTATGGGGAAAATAATAAAATTAAATTTAAAAAAAAATTTTTAAAAAACTTCTAAAAAAAAAACTGTAGGGTGAAGGGGGTGGGGATTCTAGGGATTAAACCTAAGTTTTCAAACATGCAAATACTCTGCCAATAAGCTCCTACCCCAGAAAATTAATCAGTTATACCTTCCTTTTTCCTTCTCTGTTTCTTGTTCTGTCAAACTACTCTTTTGCCTTGTCTTCATTAATTCTTTCCTTCCTCTCTCCCTACCCGAGACAGCAACTACAGGCCAAACCCCTACACTTACCCTCTGTGATCAGCAGTTCCCAAAACTATTCTTACCCATGTCATCTGCCTAAAAATCTTCACTAACCATCCTCTCTCACAAGATCTCATTCTCCATCCATTTTACAGACCCTCACTCTCATTATTTATATTAAAACTTATATCTGTTGTTCACTAGTTGTCTTTCTGTTATGGAGATCCTTAATTCCTACCAAAATCTAAAGGTCTTCAGAGATTAGAGAGAAAATTCAGGAGTCAAAGTAGCAGTACAGCAGGCAAGGCCTTCTATACGATAAAGCCAACCGGGTTCAATTCCCGCATCCGTATGGTGCTCCGAGCACTGCATAATGCCTGAGTGCAGAGGTAGGATAAGCCCTGAGCATCGCTGGGTGTGACCCAAAAAAAAGCAAAAAATAAATAAATAAATAAAACCAGAAACAGGCTCTTCTCAGCTTGTAGTAGTTTATGGGCATCATAAAATAAGCTGAGGGTTTTCTAAACCATATTCCTTGTATCTCCAGTGTGTGTACAGAAGGGGGCACACTATATATGCTTTTAGCCTGCAATTTTCAATTATTCAGCTTTCTGTGCTAATGGAGGGAACCCTTGCATCCTGACTACATTTTGGGAGAGTGGGGCTTCCCAAGCAGGGTTCAGGAGTCTCTAGGGTCACTCCTGGCTGTGTGTGCCTAATGGGTCAAAACCTGGGGCCAAGAGTGCTGGGACTGACCAGTAAGGTGACCCTGAGTTGGTGGGTGGCTAGAGTCCACACAGCACTCGAACACAGCCCCAGTCTCACATATAAATGCCCATGGCTGTCCCCCTTGAGCTATCTTCTCCCTGTCCTTTACCGCTCTCAAGTAAAGCAAAATCTTTACTATCCTTCACCTAAAATGAAAACTCTGCTCAGATTAAAAAGCATTCATGATTAAAGTAAGTCTTCCAGTAGCAAATAAAATTACATGGATAATAAAATGTATACACAGTTTGGATCTTGAGTAAACAAAATATTTTAACTCTGAAAGTACATTTTTAAACAACTGGAATAATCTTAATATAACCAATATATTAGATGATGCCAAAAGTTATTACACTGATGTTGTATTTCTTTATAATGATCTATTTTAAATGTACATATTTTTAGAGATGCAGTTAAAAAAACAAACAGGAAGACCTGGGAGATTCAGTACAGGGGGGAAAAGAGAATACAAAGATTTTTTTCGGTGGTGGCTTTCTATACTGGGTTTGGGGGCACCTGGCAGTACTCAGGTATGCCCCCAAATTGGCTCTATGCTCAGGGTCATTCCCTGAACACTGCCAAATATGGCTCAAAAACCAAACAAATGAAAAGACAGAAAGCTAGTTATTTTGATGCTAAACTTTTAATTCTAATATTGGAACTCTTCCCCATCTTTAGACCTAAATGTTTTAATGTTCCAATATTGGAACTTTTACCATCTTTAGTGCTTCAAAAGCCTAGCACAATGCAAATTAACACCAATCTCACTATTTCGTTTACCTACCACTAATCATCTGGTTATAGTTCCCATTATTCCAGGCAAATAACATGCTTTGTGAGAATGAAAGTGAGTTCTTCCAAGTGGAAGTCTGTGTAAACATCCACATTCCCTTCCAAAGAGCCCACATACCTTCCGCAATCATATCTTCTAGCTCTGTGTCAGATGAATTATCTGCGTGTTTTCTATTATTCTGCAGTTCTGGCTGAACACAGACAGAATTTATCACCTGATTATCCAAAAGAGGCCTTTTTTAACAGGCTGTTCTGTTAGCAAAGATGAACGAGTCACCTATAAAAGA
>JAJIBD010010679.1:0-61659 GCA_021461705.1 Cryptotis parvus | reverse complement strand
CCTCCTGCTCCCCCCCCCCCTCCCCCCCTCCCTCCCCCCACACTGTCCTCCCCATGGTCCCATCCTACCCTGTCCCCTCTGCCATCCCCTAGACACTCTTCTTCTCCCATGGGCACATCCCACACCCAGGCCCACTCCCCTGCCCCTCTATTGGGGTCTTCAGAACATTCTGTGATCACCATCCTGAGACGTTCATTCCCACCCCCAGAGAAGACCCCCGGGTGGGCTGGGCTCAAGCTCAGCCGCCAGGAGCACCCCTGCACCCACCCTTCAGCTGCGGCCCTGCAGGGTGGCCTCCGCCTCCCATCAGCGGCCACCCCTGCTCAGGGCCTGGCCTCCCCTTCAGCCTGGGTGCGGGTGCTGGGTGCCCTGGGAGTGCCACCAGCCCAGTCGGGGCTCCACTCCCTGGGACCTGCCCGCAGGTGGACCCCGCCTCACAGGCACCCTGGTTTGAACAACTGGCTCAGTTCAGGCTGCCCTGGGGACGCTCCAGGAAGGCCAGAAGTCCCGGCCTGGAGAACCTGAACTTCAAGGTGCGCAGTGGACAGATGCTGGCTGTCATCGGGGACACAGGTGAGGGGGGTGCGGGGTGCCCATTCTGGGGTGCACATGCTTGGGGGGGGTGCATGTTCCCAGACGCAGGTCCTGGGCCTTCAGACACTGGGCACTGTGGGGTCACAGGTCGGGTCTGTGCATTCCTGGCAGTTGCCGATACACCCCGGGGTGCAGGTCCAGAAAGACGTCCTGGTGGGAGGGCGGAGCCTGAGTCTGGGGGCCACACTCCCGCCCCAATTCCTAGGCGGAGCTCAGCAAGGCAGGGGCACCTCATCAGGGTAGCTTTGCCCCAGACGCAAGCCTCGCCGCCCCTCCCCCGTCCCATGCCCTCCTGCCCTCCGCCCTCCTGGGACTCCACCGCCCAGGTGCAGAGACAGGAACTTTGATCTTGCCACATCAGAGCGGGGCTGGGTCCTCATTAATCATTGCCAGTTTCCTCCACGTGCCTCTCCCAGCATCTGGGCAGGTCAGACCCCGTGGGCAGGCACCTACCTGGGGGCTGGGGGCCAGGGGACACAGGGGGGCTTCCTTAGAAGCCTGCGTGCGAATCAGAGACAAGGGCCGAGTGTTGGGCGAAGGGCCAAGAGACCAGCGGGTGTGATGGTGGGATGAGCCCCACAGAGCAAGGGCAGACAGAGGAAGGAGGGGGCGGGAGGGGCGCAAGGTCAGAGCCCTCAGCTCTGAAACAATACCCCTCGGGAACTTTCAAGCAGGTTCCGGTTAGGGGTTTGGCTGTTTTCTATTTTAGGGGTGGGGAGAGTAGATTTGGGTCTCAGTGGGCAGTGCCCATCGGTCACTCCTGGCGGGCTGTGGGGAGCACAGGCAGCGCTGGGTCGGCCCCATGCAGGGCAAGTGCCTTCCCACAGCACCTCCCCACCCAAGGGAGCTGCTTTTCTTAGCCCCCGCAGCCAGCTGAGCACCCAGGTTGAGGCGTAGGGTGGCGGCACCTCCGGTGCATCCAGCAAGTGCGACACCGGCAGAGGTTTGAGTCCAGGGCTGGACGCCCGGCAGGGGTAAGCGTCCATGGCTCCCCTTTGCAGACTGCGCCGAGCCTCCCTGCTGGACGTCATTGTGGGGCGTGCGCCACCCACCCGTGGGTCAGTCGGGCCAGGTGTGGATCAACGGGCACCCCAGCACCCCGCAGTTGGTGCGGAAGAGCGTGGCCCACGTGCGGCAGCATGACCAGCTGCTGCCCAACCTCACTGTCCGCGAGACCTTCGCCTTTGTGGCCCAGTTACGTCTGCCCAGAAGCTTCTCACAGGCCCAGCGAGACGAGAGGGTAACTGACCTCAGAAGCCCGAGTCACAGCCACACCCCGAACTGTCCTCAGGGGTCACTGCTGCTGGGCCCTAGGGGTGCAGGCGCCCAGCTGTCCACAGCCCCACCCACCGTCACGACCCACCGCGTCCTTCGGAGGGCAGAGGCGCAGCAGATCGGGCTTAGAGACCAGATGCAGTGTGGCTCCAGGAAGGGGCCAGGGCCCTCAACCCCCAGGAGTGAGGGTGTTCAGCTGTCGGGTAGAGCCCAGGTGGGGGCCTCTGATGTTGGGGTCCTCTAGGTGGACGCAGTGATCGCAGAGCTGCGGCTGCGGCAGTGCGCCGACACGCGCGGGCAATGACTATGTACGAGGGGTGTCAGGAGGCGAGCGGCGCAGGGTCAGCATTGGGGGTGCAGCTGCTGTGGAACCCAGGTGAGGTGGGAGGGCTGGAGAGCCCCACCCCGGGAGTGCGGGCGTGCTTCACGGTCCCTCCGGCCAGGCATCCTCGTCCTGGACGAGCCACGTCAGGGCTGGACAGCTTCATGGCCCACAACCTGGTGTGTACGCTGGCCAGACTGGCCCGGGGCAACCGGCTGGTGCTCACGGCCCTGCACCAGCCGCGTTCCGACATCTTCCACCTCTTCGACCTGGTCCTTCTGCTGGCGGCGGCGCCACCGTGTACCTGGGGGCGCCCAGCACATGGTCCGCTACTTCACGGCCGCCGGCCAGCCCTGTCCCCCGCTACTGCAACCCTGCAGACTTCTACGGTGAGCCGAGGGCCAGGGCTGGGGGGGCTCGTCGGGTTCCAGTTAGTGACCGGAGCACCCTCCGGAGTGGGAGGCTACAGGGTGGGTGGGGGGGGGCAATACAGGACCCCTGGGGGAGGCTCTGGCTATCGGGCCAGTGCCAGGTGGCCCTCGGACCCTCAGGCCTGGCATGGCCACTTCCACCCGGCACCCGGCCCTGCTCCCCGCCTCTTCCCAGGAAGGGCCTGCTGGGAGCTTCCCCGGCGGCCACTGCCCGCCAGCAGGCTTAGCCCCAGACTAGGGTCAGAGGACACGTGCCAACCTGGCCCTGCTGACCTGCACCAGGGTTACCCAGGTCATGCCACACCTACCGAAGTTCATCTTCGGTCAGTTGTTGCTGTGGGGGCGGGACTTGGGGCCAGCCTGGGTGTGACCCACTGGAGCCTCAGACTCACTGGGGGCTACTGTGAGGGAGGGGCCCCCAGGAGGTGGAGGGATCCACAGACCTCTGGGGGTGCTTTAGGAGCCCCGTGAGAGACGGCTGTGGCTTGGGGGCACACAGGGAGGGGCCCAGTGACCTAAGCCCCCCCATCGTGGCACCCCTGGCTCGGCTGTGGGTGACAGCACCTCTGCGTAGTGGACCTGACGGCTATTGACCGGAGGAGCCCGGAGCGGGAGGCGGCCAGCAGGGAGCGGGCGCGGGCACTTGCGGTCCAGTTCCGGGACAGCGCGTGACTCTGAGGACTCGCTATGGGCACCAGGCACAACCGCGCGTGCCGCCAGGTGAGCCGACAGCTGCCCGGGGTGGGGGCACGCCTGGGGACGCCCCTGACAACCCCCTCCCCACAGCCCGGCCCCTTCAGGGAAGCCCAGTCCGCCAGCCGCGCCCCAGCACTGCCTGGCTGCATGCAGCAGTTCTGCATGTTGATCCGGTAAGAGGATGCAGGGCCCGGAGGGGCCCGGCCCAGAACACTGCTGGGACACGCGGAACAGGTTTCTCTGTGGTCATTGGCTTGGTTTATGACTGACATCCTGTGACAATGACGTTCGCCACCAGGCCTGAGGCTCTGGCCGGGGAGTGGCCTGTCTGAGGAGGGTACAGCTGCGCGCACGCACCCCGCCCACAGGACAGTGCCCCTCTGCAGCTGCTGGGGCTCCCGCGTGGGGACTAGGGGACCCGGCGGCACGCTGGCACCACCCATCCACCCACTCTTGGACCCTTCAGGCCCCAGGGTTGGGGACCCATGGTCATGGCCCCATGGGGGACCACAGTGTTGGCTGCACCTTCTAGAAGGTTCCTCAGCCCCTGCTTCCTGCACCTGCCCTGCCCTGCTGCCCCGGCACCCCCATCCGTGTGCTGTGCCCTGGTCTGGCTCAGGGCATGCAGCATCTCCAGGTCAGGCTTCCCTCACGGAGCTGGTCCCCGAGTGTCCAGTACCCCGAACCTTCCCTCACGGAGCTGGTCCCTGAGTCTCCGGTACCCCGAGGCCCTCATGGAGCTGGTCCCCGAAGTCTCCGGTACCCGAACCCCCTCACTGTGCCCGGCTGCTGCCTCCAGCCGCCAGATCGCCAACGACTTCCGCGACCTGCCCAGTCTCCTGGTGCTCGGGGCTGAGGCCTCCCCTCATGGCCCTCGCCATCGGTTTCCTGTACTATGGCCACGGGCCTCACCCGCTCTCCTTCACGGACACGGCGGCCCTCCTGTTCATGACGGTGGCGCTCGTCCCTTCAATGTCATCCTGGACGTCATCGCCAAGTGTGAGCGCCTCACCCGGTCACTGTAGGGCGGGTCCCTGGTGGCCGCCTCCCAGCCTCACTGTCTCCGACTCTTGCAGGCCACGCCGAGAGGCCCATGCTGTCCTCCGAGCTCGAGGACGGGCTGTACACGGCCGGCCCCTACTTCTTTGCCAAGGTGCCGAGTGGGTGGGGGTGCAGAGAAAGGACCCTGCGGGACCTCACCCCGCCTTCCAGGGCCACGCACGGGGGGGCGGGGTGCAGAGACCCTTATTTCACATGTTCCCTGAGGCTGGGTGAGCCTGGGTGGCGGCAGAGCCTAGGGCGGACGGGGCTGCCGGGGTCCTGCCCTCTGCTGTACTGGGGACATCCAGGAGCAGAACGCTGGGCAGACACCCCGGGGCTCTCGGCACGGCAGTGGGCGGCTGTTGCAGGTCCTGGGGAGCTGCCCCTGTACGGCGCCTATGTCCTGGTCTACGGGCTGCCCACCTACTGGCTGCCCGGCCTGCGCCCGGCGCCGCTGCCCTTCCTGCTGCACCTGCTGCTCGTGGGCCTCGTGGTGCTGTGCTGCCGCTCCATGGCGCTGGCCACGGCCGCGCTGCTGCCCACTCTGCACATGGCCTCCTTCTGCGGAACGCGCTCTACAACTCCTTCTACCTCACTGGCGGCTTCATGATCCAGCTCAGCAACCTGTGGACAGGTGGGCGGGGCCCTCCCGAGCCGCCGTCCTGGCCAGGTGCCCTGTGTGTGCTGGCCGGGCACCCCGCTGCCATGCACCTCAGGGTGGCCCAGACCTCTCCTGCCCCACAGTGCCTGGCGTGGGTCTCCTACGTGTCCTTCCTGCGCTGGTGCTTCCAAGGGCTGATGCAGATCCACTTCAAGGGCCAGACCTTCCCCTGCAGCTGGGGGCAGCACGGTGCCCATCCCTGGGGACTGGGTGAGTGCCCACCCACCCCGCTTACCTCACTGCCCCACTCTGGGGGCCCTCATGCTGGAACCTGCCCAACCCACAGGTCCTGAGCTCCATGGGCCTGGACACGCACCCACTCTTCGTCTCCTACCTCACGCTGCTGGCCATCAGCACCGGCTTCCCTGGGCCTCTACTATGTGGCCCTGCGCAACGTCAGGCAGACGCCCAGCCAGGACTGGTGATGGCATACCGGCCACAGGGGGGCAGCAGAGCGCCGGCGGTGGTGGGACCCTGGAGCTGCAGCTTGGGGGATCTCCCCGAACCCCACCCCCAGTGGCTGCTCCTGGGCGGGCTGGGGCCACCCATGAACAGCACCGGTGACAGTGACCCTCACGGCCCAGACTGCTGACTAGTTCAATATACACGACTCACCACTCATGAGACACCTCCCTGCTTTCTGGGGGTAGCGGCCCCAAACCAAGAGGGTCT
This sequence comes from Cryptotis parvus, assembly GCA_021461705.1. NCBI lineage: Eukaryota > Metazoa > Chordata > Mammalia > Eulipotyphla > Soricidae > Cryptotis > Cryptotis parvus. The sequence continues at coordinate 55,967 of JAJIBD010010679.1, read as the reverse complement.
GGGGGCACAGGGGAGGGAGAGGGACAGAGGCCTGGAAGGTTCTGCAGGACAGGGTCAGGCCTGTCAGCCGCCCACCATGAGCCCTGGCGGTCAGGGTACCAGCAGTGGGTACTGGTCAGAGCCGGCAGAGGGGCAGTTTTCAAAGCAAGAACAGCTGGTCCGGGCGGGCTAGGGACTCAGGGCGGACAGGTGCCCCAGGGGTAACCCCACTTCTCTAGGGGTCCTGGGGCAGTCAGGAGGCCTCGGGTTTCCCGACCACGGTCAGTCTCATCCCCCAAGACCCCAGCCTCCGGTGCACTTTTCCCACCCAGGAGCAGCCGTCCGGGCCCTCAAAGCAGGGTTAGGTGTCCTTGGAGCATGTGGCCGACGGCCCCAGCAGCAGTGTCCGTGAATTGGGGTGGGGCTGGGTCCCTCCCCTGTGCCTGTCCTTGAGAGCTGTCCAGACCACTTAAAGGTGTCCGACAGACTCGGGCTCGAGCTTTGCTCAGCCCCCGCCTCTGCACCTCCCACCCCCCGCCTGGTCACCTGCACAACCCAGCAGGCCCATCTCATGCTTTCCTGGCCCTGACTCTCCGTTGAGGGTGGAGGGCCGCAGCAGAGACTGATAGTCAGTGCCTGGCCCCCTGCCACGGGAAGAGAACCCCCCATCCCAAATCTAGTTTCCTTTTGTGGAAAACGGCGTTTAGGAAGCCAGGATTCGAAGCAGGCTCGCTGCTCCTGGCCCAAGCTAGGACGTATCTTTGTGTGCAGATGTTTATATGCACACTCATATGTGCAGGTGTGTGCAGCGTGCACACTGCCCAAACATCTGAGCCACGTGTGTAGATGTGTGGGCAACAGATAGCGCTGTAATGATTCTCTGCAGGCACATGTTCACCTATGCACACGCATGTGAACACACATGTATGGCTGTATCTCTGGGTATGTGGACACATGTGTCCGTGCACACCTCAGCTCACAGGACTTGCTACTGTCCTTCCTTTCTGGATGGCAGTTGTCCACTGGTGGGAAACCCGATTCCTGGCTGTCACGATGTGCTCGTGTGACTCAGTGTCTCGTCAGCCCCATTGGGGCCCCTGGTGCTGCGCCACACCTGCCCGCACAGGACTTGGGCGGGTGGACACTGGCAGGTGGCACCTCCCTGCTCTTGCCCAGCCAAGCCTCTCATGAGGTTGAGGGTCCTGGGAATTTCAGGTTGTGGCCAGGGGGCCGCACACTCGCATCAGGCCCCTGCCCTCAGCCTTCCCAACATTACACTGAGGGTCCCTGAATTAGGCAGGCACAACCCAGTGGACGCCACCAGCTCCCGGGGTGCTGTTCCAAGCACACGCACAGCCTGGGCCCAGTCCGACCCGGAGGCTCTTCCTGTGGCCCTGCTTCCTGGGAACACCCCTGCAACATTCTTTCCCCAACAGCCTCAAGGACCTGCCTCAAGCCCTCCTTTTCCTGATGGCACGAGGTGGGTCCTGGACATCTCCTGGCCCCGGCATGGCCATAGGCATGGCAGGGTGCAGGTGAAAGGCACTCACCAAAGCTTACTCCCAGAGTCCCCTGGGCGGCCCATCACCAAGGCGTGGCTTCCTGGCGGCCAGCCTTGGGGACGCCCGATCGCGACCCTTGAAGGGAAACACCAAAATCTGCCCAACAGACTCTTCCCCGGCCGGCCCTGACTGCTCCTCGGTGGTGCTGGGGTCTCCCGCCCGAGACTGCGGCAGCCCCACAACTCCCCAGTCCCGAAGTTTCCCTGGGAAAGTGTGTGGGGACAACCTGTGTTCCCAAACACCCTTCGCCTCCAGGCTCCTCTGCCGACCTTCACTCTGATCCCTGCCAGTGAACACGCCGTCACCTCCTGTCTGTGGGCCACATCTGGCCCCTACAGAGCACAGCAGCCCGGACATCAGGGTCAGCGCCTCCTCCCGCACAGGGGTCCCCGGCAACGCAGAACTTGAGGAGTGTCAGTGACCATGGTCTGAAGGTGTTGCCAGGCCAGGTCCAGAGGTGTCCAACTGGTGTCCAGAGGGCGGGGGCAAGTGGGCTTCCTCCCACAGGAAGGCCAGCCTGAGTACAGGCCTAGCAGGGGCCCGGGCTGAGGGCAGCACAGCTTCTAGCAGACACCATCAGAGCTGCTGGGAAGCAACAAGCGGGCATGGCTGGGGCACGGCACCCACTATTGCGTCTGGCCCCTCCCGGAGAACAGGAACTCAATAAAACGGCTCTTCACGAGACTGCCCGAGACCAGGAGGGGAAGCACCTGCTGGAAGAGGGCGCCACGGGCAAGGCTGCAGCGACTGTGGGAGGTGCCGGCAGGCCTGAGCAGGGTCAGGGACACAGGCTGTTCATCTCAGCAGCCTTGTGAGAGCACTGAGCAGGTACACGTGCTTTGGCCCGGCCCCACACAGCACAGCACAGGCCCGGGGCGTGTGCCCGTGACAGCACTGGCGCACACCACGATGGACGGTGACACACACAGACCAAGCGTCAACAGTGACCATCCCTCAAATGTCCCCCGCAAACTGACAGAGCCACGCCCACGTCTGTGGCCAAGAGGACGCCGTCAACCACCACGCCCCACGCTGGCTGCACAGGGGAACGGGAGCCCCAGGGTGCCCCAAACAAGCCCACCCCAAGGTGCACAGGATGCAGCGCCCTCTGGCCAGCATGGAGGCGACGCCAGGGGCCAGTCAGCGGGCTGCTGGTCCCACGCCCAATGCTCTGGTCCGGAGGAAGCCCAGCGGGACCGAGTGAAGGGCGGGACCCCCAGACACTCCAGCTGCACACCCTCGGGTGGGGGCGCAGTGCTGGGCCTCGTGGGCTGCGAGGAGCCCTGGCCTGCCAAGGGTGCCAACAAGGGATGAGCTTGTACACAAGAGTCCTCCCATGGGTTTATTCTCTCGCACTGAGAAAGAGACCCTTTATACATGATGTCACGGGCAGACAGACAGACGGACGGGCGGCTTCACGGTGTCTCCTTAGACTCCCCGGGAGCTGCTTCACGTAGAACTCGAAGCTCTCCCTATGAGGACACGAATGTCAGTCTGGGGGCGGCCACCCTACTCGCCACAGCATGGGCCCAAGGTCAGGGGACGCGCCTGGTGCCACGCACATGAACAGACAGCGAGCACGAGTCAGGTGGTCTGGGCCAAGGAGGGAGGGTGGCCCAGCACGGCAGCTGTGTGGACGGACACTCACCGGGGCTCAGGGAAGGGGACAGGCTCCCCGCGCCCTTGAGCAGGACAGCGTAGCGCTTCAGGAACAGCTGGTTCATGGGCCTGTTCCGAGCAGTCAGGTGCTCATACAGAGCTTTTGCAGATGGAGCATCCCCGCCCAGGGCTGAGGAGAGAGACCGCAGCTAGGGCAGGAGCCAAGACCACAGACAGAGACGGGGGATTCACACAGGAAGGGAACCCCAAGATCCCAAGGCCCAGCAGCCTGGTGAAGCCTTGTCGCTCCTCTGAGCAAAGCCCAAGCCTGAGGGTCTGCGGAAGCTGCTCAAGCCCCCTCTCCTCTCCAGCCCAAGTGGGACAGGCATCCAGAGAGGGCTCTCGGGCGATCTGGCCCTGCTGGAACGGCCACTGGAGCACTGAGAAGTGCTCCCAGCTCCCGCCTGTGGAACCAGCCTGGCTCAGGGCCCTTCCTGTTCTGCACACCCCGCACCTCTGGGAGACACCCTGACCCCCGCACTCCCTCCCTCACACCATCGCGCCTCACACACACCGTAGCTTTCATGATGGACGTGTACACTTCTTCCCTGTCAGTTATCTCGGAACCAATTCTGACAGTGACTTCAGAATCGGTGCCTAGGGAAGGAAGCAGAGAGTCTCCTGAGTGCAGGGCGCAGCCAGTGCCTCAGACCTTGGGGGCCACAAGGTCCAACGGCAACAGGCAGCAACAAGTTCTGCCCCACATTTGACCGTGCCGGACCACACAGGAAGGGCAGGGACACAAATGCGCCCCAAGGTGCCTAATGTACTGGTGACACCCAGCACCACAGTACATGGGTGCCACGAGCCCCAAGAGTGTCAGACCAGGGCCGAGCGATAGCCCAGCGGGTAGGGCGTTTGCCTTGCACGCGGCCGGCCAATGCCGGCCTGGGTTCGAACCCCGACATCCCATATGGTCCCCAGCACCGCCAGGAGTGATTCCTGAGTGCAGAGCCAGGAGTAACCCCTGAGCATTGCCGGGTGTGACCCAAAAAAAGAAAAAAAAAAAGAGAGTCAGACCAGAGTGAGGCCCAACATCGTCTGGTGGACCCCAACACCTGTCTCCAACACCGCAGGGCCAAGCCTTTATTCTGCCTCAGAAGCAGTGAAAGCCCAGCTTTCCTGTCAGCAGCTGGACATGCGGTGCCCAAGAGCCAGGCCGGCCACTTGGCCAATTTGCCTGACCCTCCCTGTACCTGGGAGAGAAGGCTCTTGGCATCTGCCATCCTCTTCTCAAAAGGCAAGAGGACTGGCAGAGCCCTTGGCACAGGACAGCGCCCGGCAGTCTCTGCGGAGGAACAGGGGCATCTGCTCACTGTCTAGAATTTTTTTTTTTTTTTGGGTCACATCTGGCAGTGCTCAGGGGTTACTCCTGGCCGTGCTCAGGGGACCATACGGGATGCCGGGATCGAACCCGGGTTGGCCTCAGGCAAGGCAAATGCCCACCCTGCTAGACCATTACTCCGGCCCCACACTGTCTAGAGTTTGTAAATAGACACGTCCATGGAGCCCCAATGCAAACCCAGCAGGTCTGAGTTGGAAGCAGTCAATCTGTGCGTGTGGAGGGTGTGGCAATTCAGAGCAACTGCGTGTGCGGTGGAGATTAGGGGTGAATGTGGGGAGTGTGGAGATTTGGGACAACTGTGCGTGTGGAGAGTAGATTTGAGACGACTGTGTGTGTGGAGATTTGGGGTGACGTGGTGGGACAGTGTGGAGGTTCAGTGCAATCGCGTGTGTGGAAGGTGTGGAGATACGGAGCGACGCGTGTGTGTGGCGAGTGGGGGTGAGGTGCAGGGTGACTGCGTGCATGGAGGGTGTGGGGGACTGTGCGTGGAGGGTGTGGGGATTCGGGGTTTGGTGAGTGCTACCAGGACTGCGTAGCTCTGTGCATGAAGCGCTGCCAGTCCCATGGGCTAGGGCCCTGGCATGCAAACAGGCCCACGAAACCCTCCTTAGAGCATCAGACTCCTCAGCCAAGAGTCCTGAGGGCTTCGGTGCTGCAGGCTGCGCCTCAGACGAAGCACCATTTCTGCAGAAGTCACTCTCGAGGTGCTCGGGGACACCAGGGCCGTCCCCATCAGCATGCAGGAACCTGCTCAGGCCTCAGATGTGCCAGGAAAGTGCGGGCCCCAAAAACCCCTGGGCCCAAGCGGAGACTGGGCTTCACGCCAAGGCCCTTCTGGGGGTCCTGAGGACCCGCCCCTTTCCAGTACCGGGAGCAGCCACGGGGACGCAGCAGGGCTGGCAGAGCGACAGGCAGCGAGCGGCTCCCCCGGCCCCGCTGCCAGCACCTACCTTCCTCGCCTCTGGGACATCCTCACACAGAACACGGAGAAGATGGACGTCTGCTCGGCGATGGCGCCGCACCGCTGCAAAGGGACAGTCGGTCAGGGCGGGGCCGACAGCAGGGGACAGGTGTGCGGTGCTGTCTGAGAGCAGCAGCGCAGCCCGCGAGCTGCAAGTCCGTTCAGAAAAGGAAAAGGGGAGCCAGAGCGCCGACTCTGAGAAATCAGGGTTAGGGGCTGCAGGAAGGGGGAAGGAGACGCGATTCCTCTCCAATTATACTGCCAAGATTCACAAGTGAGCTTGGGATCATAAGGTTAATTATACATTTAATAAGGTGTCAGGGAGATAACTGCTCGCTTCTTTATAAAAATTAAAATGTACAAAGCAAGTTCTCTTTAAAGTATAATTACCTACACTCATGCATACAAAAGGACTGATTTCTATCTCTCTATTTTATAAAAGGCTTTCACTGCAGCAGACAGCCAGTGCTTGAGAAAGAGACAAAAGTTAAACTCAGAAAAAAAAGTTTCTATGACAGACCAGATGAATCGAGTCTGTCCGATCTCAGACGCTACAGTCAAACCCAAGACGGCAAGACAATATTTTAGTTCCCACCGTCACAGACGTCACTCTCCTGAGTCCCGGGAGCACGCCGCTCTTTCAGAGCTTCAAACACTGTCAATACTGAGAGGAATCACATAAAGGAACTTTTGGGGACACACGGAACATTTACGTTGTAAGTTGATGTTTTCGACATCTGTGAATCAAGCACTGTTTGGGAGAGCAAGAATCGGCCTCCCCTGCGTGACAGGCAGCGAGCGACTCGGGACGCGGTGCAGGGACGACACCAGCGCCACCCTCCCCACCCCCCCAAGCTGGGGAGCCAGGCACCGTCTGCCAGGAGGATGCAAGCAGCCGGGGGGGCGGCAGAGTGAGCACGTCCCCAGCACTCGTCCAGAGGCCCCAGAGCAAGCGGCACACGCCCCACACCCCCGCACTGCTGACACACGGAAGGCATGGCCTCAGCGGGACGCGCGAGCGACACAAACAGGCGTGTCTGCCTGCCGCCTGCTGGGAGGCCCTGCGGAGCTGCCTGTGTATGAGCAGCGTCATGGAAGGCGAGAGGGAAACAGACCCAGCCTTCAGAAAGCCTGACTCAGGCTGGAGAGCGCGCGAGTGACTTAAAAGCGAACGTTTCTACTTTTTGTTTGCCAACTGTGTCGCCATGACGATGTGCAGCAGAGAAGAGAAGCATTGTTCCCGCACTGCCCAGCTCTGCAGGCACGTCCTGCGCCCTCAGGAGGGCACCTCTTACCTGGAGGAGTGCTCTGGCCTCGCTCCACCTGGCCCGACTCCACGAGCTGAAGGAACAGGTCTGTGACTGGTTTGTAAACTGCAAACTGATTGGCCAGTCTCTCTGCCATGATGCTGACTGGAAAGAACAAGCAGGCCCCTCCTGAGACCATCCCGGGACGTGCGGCGCCCAGACGCTGCACAGACGGCCGCCAGCTCTGACACTGCTCCCCCCCCCCCCCGGCCCGGAGACAACTCACGCCGCTCCTGGCTGGTTCCAAACGCTCTTCGATCACTTTTCGGAACAAATAGGACAGGCCAAAGTACTGGGGCTCCACGACTGGGTCCCCCGACGTGAGCAAACCCTCGATGTTCTCGACAGCAGCATCAATATCGTTGCTGTGAAGAAAGCGAGGCACAATCAGTGTCCAGTGTGTCCACCTGGACACACACACGCACACACAAACATCTTTACAAGCAGCAGAGAAACGGGGGCAGGGCGGAGGGCGACTGCTGGGACGACAGGAGACTTCGCGGGTCTGAAATGCCCAGACTGACTTTTCAGCTCTTGGAACTCTGGCTTCATAATCAACAACTGAGCACAGCGTATGAAATGAGATCAGTATCCGGCAACTTGGGATTCTTAAAAGCCCCCGGCAGCTTTACTCAGGTCTGTTTCTGGGGCCTGGGGCACCCGGCGGTGGGCACGTGCAGCACCGGAAACTGGCTACCTGCGAGCCAGTGCCCTGACCCCTCTCTCCCTGCCCAGTCCTGCCTGACAGCCACTGGTGCCGGTGTGGCCCGGCTCTCCTGGCCCGTTCGCACTCAGGGGTCTGGCCGGTCCTGCTCCAACCGGCACCAACAGGGCAGAGGGCGGAGACACGGGCTCTAGCTGAGGGACAGGCCCAGGCTGGGTCCCCAGAACCCCGAGTCTGAGCAGTGGCCCATCCCTGGTGGCTGTGGGGCCACACACCCCCTGCTCACGTGGCTCCCGCATTCCCGACTCGCGGGTCGCCCCTTCGGACCCTGCTCCTGTCCCCACTATTCCTGTCCAGAACGGAAAACACAGACAGACGCAAGACGCTGCGGAGACTCACTTCTTGATCTGTGCTAAGGCGACATTATTGATGAAGACCATGTGCGAGGCCGATGGAGTCCTCCAGGCCAGTGACCAGCTTCTGGATCTCCCGGACGCTTCCCAGGTCCCCCTTCAAGGCACACGCCTGGATGAGGCGCGTCAGTGCCAGGCGCGAGGGCACCTGCTGCAGGTTGCAGGCCGTCCTCAGCGTCGCCATCGCCTCTGGGACAGAAATGCACAAGGGCCTGTCACAGGCACGGTCCAGCTCATTCCTGCCAAGGCCAGTGTCCAGACAGGAGCACCGACACCTCAGCGGGAGATGGGGGAGTACCAAAGCTCACAGGGGAGACAGGGAGCACTAACGGCACGGCAAGAAACTCTGATTCCAATTTATTGGCTTCCTGGCGGCAGCTCAGCACCCTCAGGCAGAGAATTGTGATTTCTTCAGGTCGGGTGCTGGGAGAACATATGTCCTAGCCAGGGTCATATTCAGTAACTGAAACCAAGGAAGCCGCTACATTCAGAGGCAGCGGTAATATGGCCGTCGGGAGCTTGCCTAGCATGTGGTGGACCTGGGTTCAATCCTCGGCATCCCACATGATCCCCTGAGCCCCGCCAGGAGTGATTCCTGAGTGCAGAGCCAGGAGTAAGCCCTGAGCCTTACTGGGTGTGGCCCCCAAAAAGAAACAAAAAAGCATTTAAAAATATGCCCAAAGACAAGATCGGCAAAACCTCTGCAAACCTCGCAGACATCTCCTTACACTAATATTTTAAAAAATAAAATAAAATAAAGCTCATCCGATGCCCTGGGCAGCCTGGAGTCTGGTCTGTTGAATCTGCCTGGCTCCAGCAGACACCAGCCACAGTGGAGGTGCCCCAAGCAGCATTCCAGGAAGCGGCCCGTCGTGTCCGGCTGGATGGAGAAAAGGAAGTCACCCACCAAGAAAGGACACGGTCAAAGGACCATTCACCAGAGCGTGCTCCCAAGGGTCACCGCCCACACTGCACACCGTGATTCCTGGCCAGGAGGAGCAGCGTTCAAGAGGGAGTCAACAGACCGTCATGGTGCGTCACCGAGCAGGGCTGAGACCCCACACCAGCAAACCACTGGAGAAAAGACACGTGTGGTGGCACGCTGGGGAGGCCCCAGGCCCAGCAGTGTGTAAGCGCCTGCAACCTGGCCTGTGGCTCCAGCTCCTGCTCCAGGGCAGCCTTGCCAGTGTCACTGAGGCATGAGGGGCAGGGCAGTGCCGGGGAGACTCCGAGAGTCAGACGCCGCTCCAGGGCTCCCTGCCCTGTGCAGCTGAGAGAGAAATTAAGGGGACTGTCAAGGAGGAAGCAGGGCCAGCGCAGAGGGCAAACTCGCTGTCGCTGACAGGGAAGGAGTGTCAGGCGCAGACAAGCAGATGTGAGTTCCTTCCCTCCAACACCTGACAGCCGTGAAGGAAGGAAGTCAGACTAAACCCACATGTGGGTCAAAATCCAACTCCTTGAATTTAAAAAAGAAAACAAAAATGGTTCACTTTGAAACCCCACGTCGAAAATATGCTGCTCATTAAAACAAAACAAGAGCTTAATAATACAGGTGAGACTTTACTTGGCTGAGGACACACCCGGCTGAGCTCATGGGACCGGGCCCCGTGGCCACATCCAGGCGAGTGACTAAACGAAACAACCGCTGCTACATGCAGCAGGGCCCTAAGCCGGAGCTCTCTGTGTCAAGGAATCACGACCAAAGGTCGGTCTACAGAGCGGACGTGGCCGGGCCCCGTGAAGGGGCATCAAGCAAACAGGGGGTCTCACCGCCCAGCCCGGACCCGCCAGCACGACAGCCTCAAGTCAAGCCGCACAAATGCACTGCAACTCTGCTGGGCCACCTGGCGCTCGAGACGCGGAGGCAGCAGTTGCGGCTGTCCCCGCAGCTCCCCGGCTTTCGAGCCACGGGCACCCACGGGCTGCCGCAGGACCGAGCTCCAAGCTTGATGCTGGATGCAGGCGGCTGCGGCGGCTCCTTCGACTGGCGCTCGCGCACCTCTCCCGCCACCCGCCGCAAGTCACCCCATCCTCCTGCTGTGAGCCTCTCAACACGAATGCAAAAACTCTAAACTCCAAACAAACAGCATCTTACTGCTGTTGGTATTATGAACTATTAAAAAAGTATTAGATTAAGTTTTAAAGATCAATATTATAATCATTCGGTGCACAATCCCACACATTTAACACCCCATTTAACTCATTTGCTATCTCACACACAACCAACACAACATGCAGGAAACAACTGCTGGGAATTGTTTCAGACGCTCTAAAGTATGTTAATTTCTACAGCAAAATGACTTGTGCTGTGAATTTTAACGCACTTGAAAGCCTGTACTTTCTCTCGTTCTAGAACACAAATTTTGCATGTCTGAAGAGCTGTGATTCATCCTAAGAAAACCCATCTTGTGTTAAATGGAATGGAAACTGGACTAAGTGGTCAGGTGACAAGTACATTCATATTCAAGCTGTATTATAAATGCATGTACAGTAATTTACGTCTCTCAGCTCCCACAAAAGGCTCTTGATAAGCAGGTAATTTGCTAAATGGACTCCTTTATCCAAGTATTCGAGGGGCGTTACAAGAAAAATCTGCAGAGGCATTAATGTGACGTAAAGGTCAAGCATTGTGACATACCTTTCAAATAATCCCGCCTAACTTGCGTGATGATGAGGAGGCTGTTGGCAGCCTCGTTCAGTGTGAAGCCCTTGATGTGGGTCTCGGCGCTAAAAGAAGCAGACATTTAGAAAGGGATTACTGACATGCTTCTGATATGATAATGAACGGTTGAGCACCAAGGTGAAATTATAAAAACTGCTGTTCGTATGTTAAAAAATATTGCTGCAAAATATCGACCTGGAGACAGCTTTTGTGTTATCCTGTCAATGGTTATAGAAGGATAATTTTTTTTTTGCATTCTGACAGATGACAAAGTTGGAAATGAGCAACAAAAGAAACAAAGTACCAGATTTTTTTTAAACAATCGGTTCAGATTCTTGAGCGCTGACACGGGATGACTGAAGCAAGTGCGTGCCCGCATTGTTCGGCTGTACCCGAAGCTGGATACTTTTTTCCTCCTTTCCCTGCACTCACCGTAATTATAAAATGGAAAACTATTCTTTTGGCAACAGAAATGAACATGTATTTTCAGCACTGTATATTTTAAATATAAACTAAAGCATATTACTAACTAACACCATATCATTTGGTTGATTAATTTTCAAATTTCTGACATCTAGATACATACGATTTAAAGCTGAACCTACCGGCACACCAAAACCCTGGTTACATTAGAATATAAAATCCCATACAACAATCCTGTCCCAGTGCTAAACCTCAAACAAAACCCCTAACTTTTTTAAAACTCAAAAGTGAAATAAAGGCTCCGCTGAAAACAAAACGGACAGGACCGAGCCCTCCCTGCTGCACACACACACACCGCCGCACACACACCACACACACACACGTCTCCGGTTCGGGCCAAAGCAAATGAAGCCTTGCCTGGCCTGGTCAGCGCCCCTGCCAGAAACACTGGTGATGCTCCAGAGACACCCACGGCGGGTGGTCACCCTGTCCTTCCTCTGTCCCCCCACTTCTGACCGGTCTGCCTCGACCATCAGGATCTGACGCCCATGAGGCAAAACCTCTCCTGAGAGCAAGCACGTCCCGCCCTCTCCTCCCCCTCCCTCGTTCTGGGCTCACTTGCTCCCTCCTTGGCCTGAACAAAGTCACATCAAACCACTCAAAACTATTCCCTCAACTCCATCAAATCATACGGCAACAGGACAGTGACCTTGAAACAGAAGGTGTCGCCCCACCTGCCTCACAGGCCGGGACCCAGCAAACGGGAGCCGCTGCGCCTGTGTCATGTAGGCAGGAACCAGCAACCCCCTCACGACCTGAACTTTCTTCCTGTCACCATCTCTTCGTAGTACCCAGAGAAGGAGGCGGCTAATGGGCTTCCCAGAACCAAGCTCAAAGTCACCTGTGGTTAGTGGCCCCTGGCTAGACAAGGGCGTTTCAGAGACAGCATCTGAGCTTCCCCCTTAGACGGGAGCAATCCTTTAATTCACCATCAACTGCTCACACAAACATCTTCTCCCAGGATGAGTCTAGTGGCAAGGTCCCACCACAAACCAGAGCAGACCCTGGAGGTGGGACATACCAACAGGTCAGGGTACCACGGGCCCACCAGTGACCAAACCCACGTCACTGTGGATACACAGAGGCCACCACAGACGCCTGCCATCAACTCAGCAGTCCTGTGGAAACCGAGGTTAGCTGTGGCGCCGGTTCAGCTACAGCCCAGCTGGAGCCCCCGCAGCCCCTTCACAGAAGGCCTCGCAAATGCGACTGTCCTACATTCTGAGCAAGCAGGAGCAAGCCTCCGATTCTAAGACTGAAAGTTGGTTTCTGTGAAACCCTGGGTTTGAGCAGTGCCCAAGTAGTGCTCTGGAGCTGAGCTGTGCGCGACCCCGCATTCTCCTGATCCCTCTCACAAGCAAGTTCAAAGGTAGCTACAGGCCAGAGAGATAGGACAGTGGGTCCAGCCAGGCTCGATCCCGGCACCCCCTGCCCCGAGCACGGCCAGAAACACCTCATGTCTGGGCCATGCTGGACTCGGCTCATTTTCAGTCACTGTGTGCTCAGAAACCTTTTACTGTGTGACCCCATTTTCCACAGACCTATTCTGTCACGTGACCCCAGTTGAAGCACAGCTAAGAGGGGCCTTGAGCCCAGGGGAGGGGGGAGGGTGAGGCGAGTGGCTGCAGACAGCCCCACGGACCAGCTGGACTGTCGCCGGACCACGCGGCAGCTTCCACTCCACCGTGTCCACCCCGAAAGGGGCGCAGGTCTCAAGTGCTCAGCGAGAAGAATGTGATGAAAAGTCACTCTCTTTCGGATATGGACACCACGAACGAGAGGTCAGACAATACGAAGGCCCCGGACAGTGAGCAAAGAGCTTCCTCTGGTTCCTGCGGGAGTCAGGTCTAAGGAACCAGCAGCGGGGCTGGGTGTGCAGTCAGGTGGAGTGGACACTTACGCCTTCTGCACCTGCATGGCCTGCTCAAGGCTGTCGTCCCTGGACAGAAGCAGCTTCAGAAGCCGGCGATACGCGTCACTGCTCAACACCATGCTTTGCTTTTCTGCTTTCAGGAAAAGGCCAAACGCCTCTGCAAAGAACAAACAAGGGCGATGAGCCCCACCCGGCGCCTCTGGCCAGCCCCTCCCGGCACACACTGGCCATCTCTGCGCTCACGTCTGGAGGACAAAGCGACACCCCTGCCGGCTACTACCTCGACCCAAAGCCCCACAAGTTTTCCTGCTGAATTTATCGTTGGAGCCACTTTCCCAAAGTCAGCAAATCATTCTCACATGCTGAACAGTTCTGAATTTATTTGTCAAAAGAGGATACGATACCAGTTTCAAAATAATTCGCAAAATGTATGTTAAAGTCCAACTAAACCAGAGGTATAATTTAGATTGAGGGAGCAAAGATTTATTTTAAAGCAATCTTTAATCTATAAGTGGGTGGTTATAATGGTTAACATTTCAACACAATAGCATTAAAGTGAATATAGCCTATAATTCTAAAATTAGGAGATCAAATTATTTGGCTACGACAGGACTTATACAAAAACATACAATTTTCAAATATACAGATACCTAACAGGTAAACTAAGCAACATTTGTTTGACTGATTAACAGTTTTATTTCACTTGTTCACAATAACTGTCAGTGAATGAAAAGATGTTAGCAAGGAGAAGTAACCACACTTTGCAGTCACTCACTTTCCTGAAACGGAACTGCCTTGCTCTGCACACCCAGAGGAACTGCGATCTAGCCCGAGATGGAGACGCCGTCACGGCAGAAGCCCTGGCGGCCCAGAAGGGCCCCGCGAGCCCGGGCCTATGTCGCCAAGTTTTGCCTGACTGAGGCGACCCGCAGAAACCTACATTCTCCTGCCGCGACGCGGTGGAGTCCCATCTGCATCTGCCGCGAGGGCAGGTCAGCTGTGCTAAGGCAGCCTTGTGACGTAGGACTCTGCCCTGCAGCCGGAAGAGGGACCCTGGCCCTCTGCGGCAGGGACAGCCGGGTCTCATGCATCCACAACACACTCATTGAGGAAAGCCACAGGCTGCCACGGGGCTGATCTGGGCATGCTGTTTCCCTTCCAGAGCCCCCAGAGAGCAAGGATGTCCCAGAAGTCTTGTCCAGAAACCCCCAGGACATTTCTCTGGTGAGCCTGAGATTGACAGTGCACAGTGGGCTTCAGGCCGGGCGCAAGGCAGCCGGAGGCTGCGGTGACAGGGGAGGGAGCACGGAGGCCCTGGTGGACTCTGGCTCACTGAAGTAACGGGGGAGGGAGCACGGAGGCCCTGGTGGACTCTGGCTCACTGAAGTAACGGGGAGGGAGCACGGAGGCCCTGGTGGACTCTGGCTCACTGAAGTAACGGGAGGGAGCACGGAGGCCCTGGTGGACTCTGGCTCACTGAAGTAACGGGGAGGGAGCACGGAGGCCGTGGCGCGAGGCTGCAGCATTCCTTCCTGCCTGTGGGCTCAGGAAGCTGCTGGCTCCTCAATCCAAGGCACCACTGGGAACAGGCCGGCCACAGTGACAAACCCGGGTACCCCCTGCCGTGGCGGGCGAGGGTGAGGAAGCAGAACTTGGACCATGGCACTGGCCACTGGCACTCCTGATGTCAGCCACGTGCCCCTGGATGACGGTATGACGGTCTGTCTGTCTGTCTGTCTGCAGGGCCATGAGGCCTCTGGCAAGAAGGCGGCTTCTGAGAGCCGAGGGAGAGTGAGGCAGCACGTCTGGCCTGTGAGGACCATTAGGAGTGACCCTATGATCAGGGCAGAGGGGAGCCTTAGTGACCAGGATCCATGAGTGAAGTGGACACCTCCGAGAGGCCCAAGAGTCCAGCCCTGGCACTGCCCCTCCCCCGGCATTCTGGCCAAGTACTGACTTGCTTGGTCCGAGCCTTCCTAGAAAAACTGGAAAATGCTAAAGTGAAAACAAAAACATGTATGGCAGAAATCTTGATTTCCCCCCAGCTTTCAATACTTCATTATAAACCTAAACACCACTTAAGGACACGTTCCTGCGTATCACAAACATCAACTCTAACAAAACACAAATGCTTCATTGTTATTCAGTTGATATTTGCTGTTTCCCACAGCCCCCAAATGTCTCTGGTAACTGACCAGCCGAGCCCTGCCCACTGACCTTTGCTCTTCTTCTGCCGGCAGGCCAGCAGCAGGGTGTCCTGGAGGCCAGTTCTGGTGGGGGCAGGGGATGAGGGGGCCGACGTGTCTTTCTCATGCTCATACCACAGCTGGAACACACGGGCCTTCAGTCAGACTGTGCCTCACACTGCGCCCCACCCACCCGCAGGCCAGGTCTGGCCGTGGTACCTCCCCAGGCGACTGCGCGCCACGCTCCCACGGCCTTTCTGGAATGGCTGCCCCAGAAAGAAGCCGAGCAGACCCCGCTCACCCCGGTTTCAACATGGGTACCTCAGGCACATCGAAAGGGACCTCCTGATTACTGTTCCTGAGGATTTCGGCTAACAGTCGTAACGTCTTTGCTCGGGGAATGATGTTCTCTTCCTGCATTTTATTCCACACAGCATCAGCCTTTTGCCAGTCGCCGTTTACTTCTGTGAAGTTGGATTAGGCAGAGAAAGGGCTTGGTCAGCAAAGCTCTCTCGAGGTGAGCCCCCCAGGAAGCGCTGCTGCCAGGGGCCTGGCCAGGATTAAAGGGGGCACGCTGACTCAAACGTCTTTGCACTTTGAGTTTAAACGGCAACACTGCTACCCTACTAAAATAAAACACTGCCCCTTCGTTTGACTGGAAAATCTATCTGCTGGCAAAAAGCCTGTCTTTTGAAAGGCACCGTGCGCTAAGCTGCCAGTTGCTGGAACCGAGGTCGCAAGAGGCAATGAGTCAACTCTGTTCTCGTCCTCGGGAAGCCAAAGCCAGTGGCAGAGCCCCGTGGGGGCACGCTGCAGGAGCGGGCGGCCATGCGCACACTTCTGAGGTGTCCACGCTGGGTGTCGGGTCGGGCAGAAACGAGAGCGCTGACGTCAGAGTTCTGGTGGCCCCTCTCTGTGCTGTGCCCCTGGCACCCAGCTCCTCTGAGCACAGCAGGAGACGGAGCAAGCCCCAAGGCAAGAGCAGGAGGGAGGGAGAAAACAGCAACGAGTCTCGGGACTAATGCAGAGGAGGAACCTCAAAGAGTCTCTGCTTTCCTGGGAAGACCTGAAAGAGGGAGCGGATGTGGCTCCAGGGACACAGCGGCAGACACAGGGGACGCCCCACAGAGCTGAGGGGGAACGCAGGCAGGCAGCGTGTGGAGAGAGGCAGGACAGCGGGTGCCCGACAGCGGCTCGGCTGCAGGCCCGGTGCGGGAGTCTCTGGAAGCGCCAGGGCAGTAGTTCTGCTCGCCACGGTTTGGCCCGACAGGGCTGGGCTCCGGGGCCACGACAGACCCAGGGACCCCGCGTGTGAAGCCTCACGACTTTCCTTCAAGTCCACCTCAGAGTATGATTCAAGCCTGCACACACAAAGCTGCAGGGCCAGAGAACGGGCGCAGCAGGGAGGCCGCCAGCAGGTTCGCTCTCTGCGAGGAGTCAGAAGCAACCCTAAGCACCGCTGGGGGTGCCCACATCATGAACAATCATGAAACAGTGCATGAAGGAGGGACACGAGGGCGCCGTGTCCTGGTCTGGTCTCCAGGGCTCCGCATGCCAGGCCTGTCCTGTGGGCCGCACCGAGGGCAGGCTACAGACACGAACAGGATCAACGGTGGCCACGGCCACCACACGCCAACAACCAAGTGATGGTAAGGACAGCGACGGGGGAGCAGCCCCCAGACTGGACCCAACAGGATCAAACCAAGCACTACACCGACAAGAGTCCCTAAGTGCCAGCAACGCACCACAGGGCATTTCTGAGCAGACCCAGACGAAGCAGGGATGGACGCCAGGGAGAACAGTGACCGTCTAGGAGACCTGAGAGGCCAGGGGCTGAGGTCGGGGCTCAGGAGTCCGTGATGCCACAAAAAGCGAACCCAGCATAGGGAGCAAAGGGACAGAGTTTACGGGACAAGGAGAAGCGGCGGTGCCCCCTGAGCGTGCCACACCGCACGGCTCCTGCCCAGCGACAGACAGAGCGGCCCAGCAAGCCGGTCACTCAGACAGAGGCGGCGAATGGTGAAAAATGCTAAAGATTAATCGCCAAGCCAGCAGTTCTGATGACACCTCTAACACAAGTCGACCCGCTGATTTCTCCGCGCAAGGTGACTGTTTCCGGAGAGACCGACACACGCGGCTGAGGAGAGCGCCGCGAGGCGGTGATTTCCTCTCAGAAAGTCCTGCTCCCTTGTACTTTGGTGCCTTCGAAGTGAGCGCAAGAGGCAGGACCCTTGGAGAAGGTGCAGCTCCAACGGCCCCTCAAACTGCACCGAGCCCCCTGCCCTCTGTACTCTCCCCTCAGAGCTGTGCTGACCCCACCTGCCCTCTGCCCTCTGCCCTCTCTGCCCCTCACTCCCTGTCAGAGCTGTGCTGACCCCACCTGCCCGAAACACCTGGAGGAGGGACAGCGTTGTCACTCACTGTATAGCTTCAGCAGATTGAAATACATTTCATCTCGGTCACATTCAAACAGTTTCTGCGCCAGCTCCACTAGTTTTTCCAGAGTTTCAACCTTGAAAGAGAGGGAGACGGATCGAGCTTGGAGAGGTCGAGGCCTACAGCTGGTCAGTTCACCTGTACCGCGAGCAGCTTCTCGCAACCAGCATGAGACCACACACATGTGTGCCAGATCACATGACCTTGTGTGCACATCACACACTCAACCACACAAATGTCAAATACAGTACTCATTACCTTCACACACCAGCACACACGACTCTCATACACCAACACACATGACCAAGACACGCAGCAGCACATGCAAAGTCACACACCAGCATGACCGCCACATGCACCAACACATGACCATTTGCACCAGCAAACATAACTGTCACACACATCAGTACATGCAACCATCACACACAACAGCATACATGACTATCACACACACCGGCATATGTGCCCATCATACCAACACATGCATCCACCACACACATCACACACGATCACCAAATGCACCAGCACACATGACCATCACACGTGTGCCAGCACACATACCCGTCACACACGCACCAGCACACGTAACTGCTGCTGGACCGACGGGCTGAGAACTCTGCCAAGCAGGGTCAGATGAAGCCGGCTCTGGCTGCAGGACAGAGCACCCTCCCCGGGCCCACACGCCACAAACACACCCCAGTAGCTCCCGGTCACGACTGCCCCTGCCCCCGGAGGCCAGCTGCTACCCATGCTCGGCCTCCCGAGACACCCCCAACTCCGCACACAGTTTCCCACAAACCTGATTGTTTGAGATGCATCGATCACAAAACCACTGGAGTCTGGTCGGGCGAGCCCGGATGCCTGGAGTCTGTGAAGGAAGCAGTCAGTCAGCCCCACAGGGACGCAGCTGCTCCCCAGACAAGCCCTTTCCTTCCGAAGGGAGGGGCTGCTCTTCCAGCTGCTCACAACGGCAGTGACACCTCCTCGGTTTAGAGCAAGTGCCCAAAATGAGGAACAAAATTAATTCCCTGGCACGGCAAATCACAACACACACTCGTGTGCACTCACAAATTCAGGAAGCAAAATCATTCATATGTTCCAGAGAATTAACAACTGTCACAATAAACCGGTGTTGCTCATTTTTCTTCAGTGAAGGAAGCAGGTCTGTTAAGACTCCAAGGTAAAAGCATTCTGACTGCCACCGACACGCCTCGGGCTCAAACACCAAGTCTCCAAGTCACTTCAGAGGAGCTGACTGTCCCCTTAGGAAACAGCCTTCTGGGCAGGAGCGACGGCACAGCGGGGAGGACGCTGCATGCCCTGCAGCGGCCGACCTGGGTTCAATCCCCGGCATTCCATACGGTCCCTCAAGCACCGCCAGGAGTAATTTTGAATGCAGAGCCAGGAGTAACCCTGAGCATCACAGGGTATGACTCCAAACTGCAAACAAACAAAAACCTCAGCCTCCTGGTTATCTTCCTCCTCCTGGGGTCAGAGACTGAGTAAGGGCCCGTTAAGAGCCTTGTCCCACACACAGCTGACCTGGGTGTGATCCGCAGCACGTGTAAGGTAGCCCGAGCCCGCTAGGAGTGAGCCCTGAGCAGAGCGGGTGTGGCCAAATGAACAAAACCCGCTAAGCAAACAACACGCAGCGCCACCAACTGCACGGACGGCATCACTCCAGGGCGGCAACCTCACTCACCAATCAAGACCCTGACACAGAACGGGGTCCCAGCCCTAACGCTTCACGGTCCCCACTGAGGCGGGAGTAGCCGACCCGTCTGGGTGTGACCCGAGCAAAGATGAAGGTGGTAGAGCAGCGACCTGCCCCCAGCAGTGCAGGACCGCAGAGCAGGACAGGACCAGCCTCGGGCCGGGCACCCCAGCTCTGCTGACCCCACCAGGCGCCCTCGTTCCTCAGGCAGCTCTAGCGACAGTGCTCAGGGCTGTGCTCCACCGTCCAGGCCCTCACTGTCTCCCCGGGCTGCACTGGCTTCATTACTGACACCAACCTGGACAAGACCCTTGATAATCCTCTTTAGAACCACGACCTGCAGGGCCGACACGGGCCGCCCACCCCGCACACGGGCTGGCTCCAGACACCGGCAGCGTCACCCGTGCTGCGTTCTGAAATTGAGAGCTCCTTCCCCACAGAAATCTCAATCATCAAAAAGAGCATCTAGGTCCGATTAACTAAATCTCCTTGCCTTCAGCAGTCCCTACTGCCGGTTTATCTCTGAGCATCTTACTGAATCCTAAACACGACCAACCGAACATAAAAACAGGACATGGAATGAAAACAGAGACTTTAATCTCGATGTTGAAGGTAACATCAGAAACGGGTTAACGCTTCATTTAACAACGAACCTGCCTGTAATCTCTTCTGCTTCTGCTACACATGCTCTGACCTCCTAAAGGGGGAGCGAAGGACCCCAGAACCAGGTGCGGGAGACGGCCTACAGGAGGAAGCTAAGTGCAAGTGACCCGCCTGAACACGGAAGGGCCCGGCAGAGGGTCACCCTCCGGCCTGTCTGCAAGAGCCGCCCTGGCGGGGCAGGTTGGCGGCACCCAAGGGTGACACACACAGACCAGGAAGCCTGAGGCAGCGGTGGTCCCAGTGGTCCCACTGGTTCCCAGGCCCTGGTCATCTGTGTGGCCACAGACGCTGCCTTAGAAGACAAGACACGCAGAAGAAAGCCACCTGCTCTCCCTGCCCAGGACGAGGAGCCGCATGCTGCCGCCGAGTGTGGGCTGGAGTTCGGGGCCAGGCGCAGAGCCAGCCCCCTCTCATCACGGCCTCGCCAGGGGTCAGGGCCAGGCCACCGCAGCTCGCCGTCCACGCTGCAATGGCCCACCACGGCCAGCCCACGAGCTCTTGAATAGGACCCACTGAGCCCCAGACGAGCACGGGGGCACGGAGGGAAGCAGTCTGTGGGGCCTTATTCTAACCCCAGCACCACAAAGCCACGACTGGAGTTTTTAGGAACTAACCTATCGTCATTAAATGCATTATTTGTTTATTTTTTACCATCTAATTTGCAAATATTTACACACACCCAAGGGACGTAAGAAAACTTCTTGGACAGAAATGGGCGGCAGACCACGGGCCCCGTGGGGGTGACTCGGTCTGTGTGCAGGACACTGTGGCTCCTGCGGCTCATTGTGCTGGGGCCCGTTTTAGCTCACGAGGGGCAAATGTCACACGGGGCGAGCTGGGCAGGCCTGAGAGAGGAGAGGGGCACGACCGGGGAGAGCTGCCCCACGAGGACGGGGTGCGCCAGCCCCTTTCTCCAGCCTCAGCAGCGCTGCTTCTGGACGGCTGATGCCGTATCTGTGCCCTGGCCCCAGAGCAATGGCCAAGCATGGTCAGGGATGAGAGTGACCCTGCGGGCCCAACACGCCTACTGAACCAAGAGATACTTTTGCTTAAAGCTGTGGCCGCATCTTCTGTGGAATGCTTGTGGCCTGACACGTCACAGGCACGGTGACAGTGACGCAAGGCACAGGGGCAGAAAGGCACAGGCTCTGCAGTCGCCCTTCACTCACCAGCTTTACCAAGCAAAAGTTCAATCAAGTCCGATAAAATAAACTAATCCTACATAGGCCAGGCTTCTCCCTACCGCTTCCGTAAGCTGCTTACCATCGTAAAGAAAAACATTTAAATTAAATGCCAAACAGTTGCAGACAGCATTTGTTTGACTGATTAACTTGTAGACAAGCATTACAAATAAATCTGAGCATGGGCTGCAGCAAATTAAATTCTACTGCTTTAAAGAACAAAGAATTCCCTGGCAAAGAGGATTAGCAACTTTACACCCAAGAATGCCAGTTAATTTAATTGTTCCACAGTCCAAGATTTAATATGCAAATATCATTTTGATATGTAACTGGGAATTTAACTAAGTGAGGAAGCAGATTCAACACGCAACCAGGCTGCCTTTTCTGAACCGTGACCACACCGGCAATAAAGCCAGCCAAGCACCCCCCATCATTACAACTGAAGAATATTAACCCAAATCCGACTGTGTGCCCAAGGGAACACTGTAAGCTCACCCAGAGGCCAGCCTGAGATGCAGCAGGGCACCCCCGGGCCTCACCTCAATGATCTTCTTGGCTTCTCTGTCATTTCCTGTCTGCAGGAAGGCAAAGAAGAGGTCGTAGAGCATCGTCATTTCGCCCTGCTCTTGGCTCACAAAGTCCATGGCTGGGAAGAAAGAAAAGGTTTCAGAAGGGAAAAAAGCTACACACACAGCACATGATGTTCCAAGACGCAGGAAACTTTCTCTTCCATGCAAACCGATCCTGCTCTACTCCCAGAAAATGCCTCACTGTATCGCAGTGAGCTGGGTGTGAAGTGCAGGGTGTAGCGCTATGATCACGTGTAGCATGGTGACAGTGGGCAGCGCTGTGACTGAGTGCAGCGCAGTGACCCGAAGTGTGAAGTGGTGACCGAGGACAGCACAGTAAGGCAGGTGTAGCGCAGTGACCGACTGTAACACAGTGAGCCGAGTGTAGTGCAGTGACCGACTGTAGCACAGTGACCAAGTGTAACACAGTGTTGGGGGAGCAAGTGTAGCGCAGTGACCCGACTGTAGCACAGTGACCCGGGTGTAGTGCAGTGACCGGTGTAGCCCAGTGACCCAACTGTAGTGCAGTGACCCGGCTGTAGCGCAGTGATCCAGGTGTAGCGCAGTGACCCGGTGTAGCTCAGTGACCCAGCTGTAGCATAGTGATCCGGGTGTAGCGCAGTGACCCAGCTGTAGCATAGTGATCCGGGGTAGCGCAGTGACCCGGGTGTAGCGCAGTGACCCAACTGTAGGGCAGTGACCCAGGTGTAGCCCAGTGACCCAACTGTAGTGCAGTGACCCGGTGTAGCTCAGTGACCTGACTGTAGTGCAGTGACCCGGTGTAGCCCAGTGACCAAGTATAGTGCAGTGACCCGACTGTAGCGCAGTGACCCGGTGTAGCTCAGTGACCCGACTGTAGTGCAGTGACCCTTATTGTAGCGTGGTGACCCTAGTGCAGGACCGACACTGGTGAGGACAAGGAACAATGCTCCTGAAGGCTGAATCCCTAGAAGTAGAGAGAAAAGCAGCCGTGGGAGCAGAAGCAAGATGCAGAGACAGGCGGTGGCAGGCAGAGCGCAGGCACAGTGCTGCAGGACTCCTGAGGAAGACCAGGGCTCCTGAGTGCTGCCGGGAAGCACCCTAAAGCCCAACACAGACCTGCTGGGCACAGAACCCGGTCGGCCAAGTGTCTTCCTGCTGCTCTCTCCAACCCCAAATATCAGATATTCGTCACACTGAGAAGCAACTTGCCATTTTTCCCTTTTATCTCTGAATCGCCGACAGTGCCTGGGCCAACAAATGGTGCTGGGAACCAAACCCAGGCCTCTGCCCTCTGGTCCTACCTGCTAGTTCAGGGCGACCACATGACGGCCCTGAGACAGAAAGGGACCAACCTTTGTGAATGAGGTCAGTCTCGCCTTTCTCGATCAGCTTACACAGGACGTCGGGCATTCTCGGCAAGGTTTTATACTTCTGATAGCAGTCGATGACGACATCGAGGGCGGCCGGCAGGTCCTCCCTGGGAAACACGGGCTCGTTAGTGCAGACTGGACAGAGGCACAGCGAGGCTTTAAGCTGGTGGAAAACCCAAAGGCACAGTGGGAGAGAAATTACCCTCCTCGTTAGCAAACATCCCGAGGACATCTGAGAAGCTCCTGTCCGTGCTTGCCCTATTATTTTGCTTCATGGTACTTAGAAAACAGCCTAAACAGATTAAGGCATTTGCTGAGACTGCTATAAATATTAGCACTTTATTTCCATATAATAAAGCGGAACTGTAAAAGTCTGTTTCTGCCATAACCGCCTCGGTCATCACACACTACGGCGCTGTGGGACCGTGAGGAAGTGGCGGCATTCTCCTTCACAGCAGGGCTGCCGCCCGACGCCTCCCCGCCTCCATCCTCAGCCAGCAGCCCTGGGACCGGCAACCTTCATCCAACTGAAATCCCTTTCCAGAGGAGACTGAGGGGAACCATGGTGGTGGTCTCACCTCATGAGGAGGGTCTCGGGCGCCTGCTCCCTTCACACGCTGTCGTGGGGCTCTCTCCTCACACACCCGTATTGGGGTGGCCTCTCCTCTCAAACAGTCTTGGGTGCTGCCCCTCATGGGATCACGGGGTGCTCACTCCTTTCACACAGACTTGGGGAGCCCCTCATGGGCGGCCCGTCTGCCAGGTCGCAGGCGCAGCCCCGAGCTGCCCTATGGAGAAGCGCCGCCGCGGCCCCTTCTGAGCCTGTTTACAGAGTCACTTCTGACACCCCACTGAGTCTTTGAGTTTTTGTCGTTTGGGGTGAAGACTAAATTACAGGTTAATTTCAAACGGCAAGTCAATGCTGCAGGCTAGATTACTGTCACACGAGAAGTGCCACGGGGGACCACGGATGACACACAGCGTTTATGACGGTCTCCCCATCCGCCCAACGAACACTGGAGCACCGCTCTGGAGAACAACACATGGGTTCTTCCAAAACGGTGTGACGTGATTGTTTCAGATCAGTTCCCAAAGTGGAACAGAAATGTCTCAACTGTACTTCCCCCCACATTAGGTCAATGCTATCAATAAATAAATGAGTAATTGCCTGTCAATCAAAGAGACACGCTAATAGCCTTTGGTCTCCAAATATATGCTTCCAGAGATCACACACGATTGACGATCAACGGCATTGTGGAAATAGTTCATAAATATTTGTTAGTGATTTTAAGTGCTGATGTTACTGCTCTCCAGTTGCCAGAAAAAATGAGCTAGAAATCCACAATAAAATCTATCACCCAGGGATGGTGACGATGAAAATGAGCGGAAGCACGGAGGCGCTGCTCTCCTGGGCGCACTGTCTTGACGGAGCACATCCATTTAGAGATGCGACAGGATGGAGGAGGGCACTGCCTTCCCTGCAGCCAACCCAGTTCAATCCCCCGGCATCCCACGGGGTCTCCGGGTGACCCTGAGCACACTCTGGGTGTGGACAGCCCCAAATAAACAGATACAAGAGCACAATCCTCCACACAGAGAGGGTGGCAACTCTTCCCACTACGACCAAAGCCTGGGGAACAGGAGACTGACACACTACACTGCTTCGTGTCCTCAGGGGACCTCCACGTGACCAGCACTGAGCGACCAGCACGGCAATGTGGCAGGTCTCCACCAGGATGGACACAGGATGCGAGGAAAGGAGCCCGTCCCTCACGGGCCTCTTCTCTGCTGCTCACCGGGAAGGAAACCCCGGTCACGAGGCAGGATGAGCAGCTGGGATCAGGGGTGGATCCATCAAACCCGCCCAGGTGGGACCCACGCTCCCAGCGCCTGTGACCTGAAAAGGTTCTGGGTCCCTGTGCAGCTTTAGGAGACCCCAACGGATGAGAGCTAGTCTCGGGAACAGGACGCTCTGCAGAGAGGCCAGAGGCTGCCGGGCCCAGTCCCCTGAGCCATGCCAGGAGCAGCCCTGGGCACTGCAGATATGCCCCAAACCAAACAAGGACGAATGAAAGGAAACACTTCGGGGGTGGGGGCGCGGAGTGGCAGTACAGCAGGTCACCTTGTCCGTGGCCAACCTGGGTGGGATCCCCAACGTCCTGGATGGTTCCCCCAAGCCCGCTAAAAGCAATCCCTGGGCAGAGCCAGGAGTCAGCCCTGAGCACAGATAGACCAGTCCAACCCCTGTGCCAGAAGAACCCTTTCTAGGAGCCTTGATGTAACGCTAATTCCTAACCAAAACACCACTCCAGGCTTACACAGGCCGGACTCCCCACGGCTTACACAGAAGGGCTACACTTCTAGAAAGTCCATTCCTAAGAAAAAATTTAATCACTGTTCCTTCCGCCAACTTCATGAAATGATAAATATATGTATGTATATACCAACCCTAGAACACAGTATTTCTTTAAAAATATGGCACACAGTGTTATCTTTAGAGACTAACCCTTCCAAAAGCTTTTCAATGAAATATCTAGTTTTCATAGATAAAAGTATGTGCTAAGAATAAACAATAAAACCAAGCAAAAAATACTCAAACAGTTAAGAATACTGATTGCAGGGGCCGGATCAATAGCACAGTGGGGAGGGCGTTTGCCTGGCAGGCGGCTGACCCCAGTTAGATCCCTAGATTCCCATATAGTCCCCCTGGCACGCCAGGAGTGATTCCTGAGTACAGAGCCAGGAGTAAGGCCTGAGCATTGCTGGGTGTGACCCCAAAATTAAAAAAAAAAGAGAATACTGACTGCAGCAAATCAACTCAATAGGACTTAATCAGAATTCCCACAGCCCTTGGAGGACAGAGGGCGGATTCCATTAACCTTGCCTGAGGGTAGGGGTTCAAGGCCAGAGGTGGTCCCACAGCACCAGCAGGGCTGACTCCTGGGGGGCCACCAGCATGTCCCTCCCCGCAAAGAAAACATCCCATAACCCTAAAGGTTAAGAGCAGAAACAACTCGGCCAAGTCTTGGGCACCAAATGGTTCTGTTTGCTAACCCGAATGGACTCTCCTGGTTCACATAATATCTGTTCTACAATTTCCAGATTCGTTTCTGACTGGGCTGTGGCTTCCGGGGCACTTGGAGACAGGAACACACCACCCCTGGCTGGCTGGGAACAGACTCGAGGCTCCCGGCCCCCGCTGCACTTCTGAGGGGCGCGTGGACAGAATGAGACCAGACGGGCTGCAAACTCAGCTGGCTGAGGGGACTGCATGTTCCCTCCTGCCGGGGGTCGCCGGTGAGCCCAGCTCTGAGATCACGGGCAGACACTGGACACCACGAACGGGACACACAGCAAGGGTGGCGACACCCAGAGCCAGCGTGTCAGAGGGGCAGCACCGCCTCCCTGGGCACAGGCTGCAAAGCTCAAACCACAAACAACCAGAAAAAAAAGGGACTTGGGGTAGAAGAGCTGAAAACACTTGGGGTGGGTGGGGGCACAACACCCCAACACTTAAAACAAACTCGTGTATGAGCCCGAGATGTTCGGGTGGAGAGGAATCAATTCAGCAGAAAGGACAACTTCACAGAACGCAGTTGGGAAGCAGCTTTGGGAGAAGTGGAATGTTTTTTTTCTGCTCATCATTTATAAATGAGGAATCTTCAAGGAGACTGGTGTTGCAATTACAACTAATCCTCCCCAAAAAAATTAACTGTGTTGAAGGCTTTGTAATTTCCCTAGGTACAATTTAGCTGTCACTTACTTTAAAATTTACTCAAACATGCGTTCGGAACAGCACCGACTTCACATGTCAAGTGCTTTCCAGCCAATTGAGTCTAAACTGGAAGTCGGTGTTAAACAACTGAATGATTAGACAAGATAGCTCATTTCCCGGCTCTTTTGTTCAGAATAAAATGCCACATTTACATGATCAGGCTCAACAGGACTTTCCGAGGGAGGGTGGGCCCTCCTGCTCTGTCCGCAGCCCCTCGCAGGAAGCCTGTCATTTACCAATCACCCTTCAGAGAGCAGCAGCCATGAATGTAACTTAATTACGACCCGAGAAGCCATCTTATCACTGTCCTGTCCCCCTGGGGCACCCGAGCCACTTCTGTCCTTTGGCACCAGTGAGGCTCCGCTCTCAACTGCAAGGACGGAATCAGAGGCGGAACCACCCCTACTTCCTGCCGTACAGCTCAAGAGTCCCCGCCTGGGCAGCAGCTGGCTCCCACGCAACAGAAGTGTCCAGTATAGCCAAAGGTGCTGGATGTGGAGGCGCACGGATGGGTCAGCAGCACCTGGGAGACTGCCTCCCACCAAGGTGAAGGACTCAAGTGTCAGCGCGTCTTCAAACAGCGATTCGGGACCTGCCCTCTGTGAAGAACCTGAGATTAACCAGAGGCACGAGCGGAGACTGACTCCGAGCAGATGCGCCGTGGCTGAGACACACCACAGCACCAGCGGCACGGGAAAACCTCAACAGAAACGAAGTTTTTTTTTGGAAATTCCCTCCAAACAATTCATTTCACCAGCTTCAGAGACTTTTTACATGCGATGAAACCAAAGCGGATAAGCCGCTGATGGGAGTAGTTCGAAAGTGCCTCCAGAATTAGTGAAAAAAAAAAAAAATTGACTAATTTTATTCACCATAGCATAAAGTTTCAAGGGAAGCTCTCTTAACATAGCTTCAAGTATTTCTTCATCCATATGAAAGATCTAAATTATCTCCCAGCTACCAGGGAGATTCCGAGAGAAAAACAAAGCTCTCAGGGTGCGGGGACTCAGCGCTGTGGCACAGCGGACACAAGGCCTTGAGCTCAACACCTGGCAGCACAAACGTTCTACGTGAGCCAGAAAGGCTTCACCTCCACGCCACGGACCACACGGGAGAGGTGTGGGTCACCGAACCACCTAATGTCCATGAAACACAGAAAAACACTGTTCAACGATGTGTATCTTTCTTGCTCAATTCAAGAGTTACTTTCTTGCTCAATTCAGGGAGTTACGCTACTTCTGCATATGACATAAGCAACTTTATTATTTTGAAAACCTGTATATTAATTTTCATTCTCCTAGGTAGATAAAACTTAAAACTGCACGCATTTCCAAAGTTTTACCATAATATCCAAGTAAGAAAGACATCACTTTCTTGTGTTTTTCATCTAAAAACAAAAAACAGCTGAAACGAGAAACCAACTAAGCCATAACGACTGTTACTCCCAGGAGTAAGAGTCACATCCTGTGTCGCGCCTCGAGCACCTTTCTGGACCCATGCAACGGCCTGCAGGAGGCCCCCGAAGGTGTTTCAGGCTTTATCACAAGTTCGGATGAGGGCGAGCCATTCCCCTGCTGGCCTCTAACCTGCTGAGGTCAAAGACATGCCATGACTGAAGATGAAACATCCGAATCGAATCAAATCACTGTGACTTCTTGGTAGGCTGGTGCTGCATTTGTCAAGGTTTGAAATTATCTTTTATCAGTTGGGAAAACAAAAATAATGAAAACTTTCAGTCAACTCTTCAATCCAACGGATTCCTAGCTAGGAGTCACCACCACTTTCTCTAAGAACACAAATCTCCTCTGCACTATGAAGTCTAAGGCAGCAGTCAACGAAACCTTCTACCAAGCTTAGACGAGACCAGGAATGCTCAGAGACTGTGTCTGAAGCGGATGGGAGAGCCCAAAGCCCAGATCCCCAAAGACGAAAGCATGCTGGAGGGGTCCCCTCCGGTCCCCTCTGAGCGGTACTGAGGGGCCTTCACAGGCCCCCACGTGTGGCTCCGGCTCCCAAGCCCCCGCAGAATTCCAGACCGGGTCTTCTGTCTGCAGAGAAGCCCTCCTTTAAAGACTCTGCCCCGCCCAGTGGTGGAGGGCCGATTCTTCTGGGCACTGGGCCCATTTCTTTCAAGCCTCCAAGCAGAGTTCCTGGAGCAATTTGCAGCGATGGGTCTTTGAGACCATCAAAAACTCCTAGCAAGAAGCATACTAATTATAGGATTTCTCTATAAGGTTGGCGGTGAACATAAGAACTCAGAATGAAGTCATTGTTTGAATCACCATTTTTCTAGAAGGCTGTAATGCTGAGATTGTGGAGGTTAGGTGGAAAACTGTTGTTTCCCCAGTAGAAGGCAGAGACCACTTCATAAAACACGTATGCTCAACTCGAGTGCACAGACGTATGTGCACACTTCTTGACAGTCAAGAGCAGTTTTTAATTCCGCATTTTATTTTAAAAACAGTCCAATCTTATTTTATTTGCTTTTTGGGTCACACCAGGTGACGCTCAGGGGTTTCTCCTGGCTCTTTGCTCAGGAATTACTCCTGGTGGTGCTCGGGGACCACATGGGATGCAGGGGATCGAACCCAGGTAGTCTGCATCAAGGCAAGCGCCCTACCCGCTGGGCTATCGCTCCAGCTCCTAATTCACATTTTTAAATTCAAGACTAAACCAGTCATTACAGTTGATGAATTTGCCCACTGACACGCAGGAGGTCAGGGGTGGATGCAGGGAGATGAGATTTCCTTCTCTCATCTCCAGTCTCTCCACTGGCACTGACCAGAGAACAACCAGTCACAAAACAAGTAGATCAAAATCTACTCGAAGCCCTAGAAAACATGGCAAGAGGTAAAAGATAAAAAATTTCACTCCGCACAAGGGAGAAAAGAATCTGTCTGACCATCTCGCTAGAATGTCCCTTGGCCCCTCGCTGTCAGGAACACCTGGCACTGGGCAACGTGAGCATTTTGAACAGGGAAATTAGTGGCCAGCTTCTCTGTCTGCCCCTGGCAGAGGAGTCCTCCAGCCAAGGTCACAGGTGCCTATGGGTCAGTGCGGGCAGGGAAGAGCCAGGCCCACGCCCGGGCACCCAGGGGGCGCTCCTGGGAAAACCCAGACCCGATGCCCCCCAAAGCCTCCCCCCCCACGCGGTTCTAAGAAGGGGACCGGCGGGCAGGACAGCAGGGTTTCGGCCTGGGAGCTCACTCTGGCACAGCGCATCTGGGGAGGCGCTACAGCCCGGTTCTGTAACAGCAGAGCTCCTGGGGCGCCGTCCGCCCCGTTCGCTCAGTACCAGCAGACATGAAAACCGGTGACTCACTTACTTTTGCAGGTAGAGAGTGACCAGGGGGAGGTGAGGGAAGTGGACGGCTTGGCCAGCCCCAGGGTCACGATGGCCTCAAGCAACTGCCTCACGGTCTCCACTTCCCCTCGCAGGGCCGCACTGTTGAGGATGTGGAAGAAGGACAGCACGGATGCCTCTTTGATAAGAACATCCTTCTCTTTCATCTCCCTCAGAATGTTAAGAGCATCTACAATGAAGCCACACAAAAGACCCTTAGGTAATTTCATGTGGGGAAAACAAACTGCTATTAAAACAGCATTTCAAGCCCAGCAGGAATGTAAATTCCAGTGTATAATGCCGATTTCAAGTTAATTACTACTTGCATTTCTAAACGAGACTACAATTATAAATCCACAATAGCGTGGTTTTTTTTTAATCATTTTCATGCAACTCTGAGGACAAATTACAGACAGGGGACTGTGTGCCCACTCGGCACCGAGTGGCCCTGCCCGGCCTGCCCTCGAGCTGCAAGATCCTCCTAAATGGATGCTTTTATCACTCAGAGCAACATCTGCTAAATCACACCATTGTTTCTTCAGCAGATGGCTTGTCAGGAGGCCAGATAATAAAGATGTGTTTACACTGTATGTACAGCCAGACTAATGGTCTGATACCGATAGGGCCTGTTTGCTGTGTCGATACTAATTAGCCGAGCAGAGCCAATGAAAGCTTTCCCCAAGGACTGCATGTTAATACATTACATTCATTAGGCTTCATTAGGAAGGCAGAAACAAACATTTTAGGGTATGGAATAAGTGCATTTTTATAATGTTGTTCTTAATTATTGCAGACAAAATGTTTTGACCGCTTTGCAAAACTGATTTTTAAAAAGCAGACTAATCCTTCGCTTTCTGTGTATGAAGGAGTCCTGGGGAAGAATTTAATGTTCAAATCAAGTATTCCTCCTGCAGTTTTCACTAAGGCAAATGTAAAATCTTCTCTAGGAATGAAAGCAAGGGAAACCTGAAAAGGAAATTACAAAACAGAGCCAAACGAGGACGTTAAGAAACAAGCAAATAGTAGGAACATATTATCAAGTGTAATTGACTGTATTAGGCTTATTAGCATTCTCTCAACAAGGAGAAAATTAGAACATGCAATTCAACTATATAAGAAGCTAGACTTCTCTTGGGAAGTTATAAAAATATATCAAAGTATATTATCTCATTAATGTTAATGATCTGAAACAAAAAACTATAAAAGTTCATATCCTTAAATGTGAGGTCATGCTTATAATCCATGTTCTTAAATGTGAGATCATGTGTATAGTCCATGTTCCTACCTGTGAGGTCATGTTTACAGTCCAGGTTCCCACATGTGAGATTATGTTTACAGTCCATGTTCCTGTGAGGTCATGTTTACAGTCCATGTTCCTACAAGTGAGGTCATGTTTATAGTCCATGTTCCTGTGAGGTCATGTTTACAGTCCATGTTCCTACATGTGGTCATGTTTACAGTCCATGTTCCTACATGTGAGGTCATATTTACAGTCCATGGTCCTACATGTGAGGTCATGTTTATAGTCCATGTTCCTACAGGTGAGATCATGTTTACAGTCCATGTTCCTACAGGTGAGGTCATGTTTATAGTCCATGTTCCTGTGAGGTCATGTTTACAGTCCATGTTCCTACATGTGGTCATGTTTACAGTCCATGTTCCTACATGTGAGGTCATATTTACAGTCCATGGTCCTACATGTGAGGTCATGTTTATAGTCCATGTTCCTACAGGTGAGATCATGTTTACAGTCCATGTTCCTACAGGTGAGGTCATGTTTATAATCCATGTTCCTGTGAGGTCATGTTTACAGTCCATGTTCCTACATGTGAGGTCATATTTACAGTCCATGGTCCTACATGTGAGGTCATGTTTATAGTCCATGTTCCTACAGGTGAGATCATGTTTACAGTCCATGGTCCTACATGTGAGATCATGTTTACAGTCCATGTTCCTACAGGCGAGGTCATATTTATAATCCATCTTCCTACATGTGGTCATGTTAATAATCCATGTTGCTACAGGTGAGGTTATATTTACAGTCCATGTTCCTGCGAGGTCATGCTTACAGTCCACGGTCCTACATGTGAGGTCATATCTATAATTCATGGCCTATAATGTGAGGTCATGCTTACAGTCCATGGTCCTACGTGTGAGGTCATGTCTATAATTCATGGCCTATAACGTGAGGTCATGCTTACAGTCCATTGTCCTACGTGTGAGGTCATGTCTATAATTCATGCTTGTAATGTGAGGTCATGTTTACAGTCCATTGTCCTACGTGTGAGGTCATGTCTATAATTCATGCTTGTAATGTGAGGTCATGCTTACAGTCCATTGTCCTACGTGTGAGGTCATGTCTATAATTCATGCTTGTAATGTGAGGTCATGCTCATGGGTTTTTTGCTCCATCTTCCCAATTCCTAAGCAAAAAAAAAAGCCATTAGTGCAGGCACATAAGCAAATTGTGCCGTAAGTCATGATCTTCAAACTCAATCCAAAGAGCAACACTCATAAAAAGCTCGATGAGACATGCAAAAGGCACCGAGCTGTGCAAGATGGGAGTGACAAGCTCGCACTCCATCAAGACTAATGGCCCACACTGTCCGCGAGCTCCCCTCGGACGCATGCAAATGTGCCCTGGCCATGCTGCTCTCGCTCAGCCTGGAGCCGCTTACCTGGGAGCTTGCCATGCTTCGCCAAGACTCTCACGAGGGCCACGCACTTGCTGGTGTCTAGGGCAACAGATGAATCCAAGCGGTCCCTAAAAATTACACCACACGAATGTTGTGGCAAACACTGACTAGCTGGAAAGGATCACAATAACCTCTTGCCCTTTTGCACAAACCCATCAGTTGAATGAATGTTTTCAGGACCGGCCTCAGGTAAGATGCGCTTCTGATGCTGTTTATGGCCAGAGAACTCTAGATCTGCAGCACTGGCAGAATAGAAAGCCTAAGACCATGAAGGCAGTGTCACTCCCTTTTGCAACTGACACTAACGAATGAACTATCGTGAACATTCCTTTGGTAGAAAGGAAATCAGATAGCAATTTTGTTCACGCCATCACATGGCCAGAGAAGTCTTAGTAGGTCTGAGCGCCTGGGCGGGCAGAGCGTGGCAGGCAGATGCATGCCAACAGCTCTTCAACAGGCCACTGATCTGACCCGCACAGCCCCAGCCCAGTATCACCTGGGGGATCCAGTAGTCCCACGGCACTGCTAGAGGCCCCCTCGTCCTGACTGTGAATGGGGCGGGGCGGGGGCAGGGACAAGGGGGCTGGCTTCAAACACTTCAATTCCTTGAAGGAAACCAGCCTCCCATGACCCCGCAGAAACACTAACAGAGTGGCCAGACTGGACAGGGGCAGAGCCGGGCAGCCGCCACTGCTGCTCACTCACAGCTCGTGCTTCAGGTTCAGTGCGCCCTCTGCGTTGTCGTGTCGACAGCACAGGCTTATGAGAGCCGCAGCCGCCGACTGTCATGTCTGACTCGTACTTGGCTTTCAACTCCAGAGCCTTCTGCATGTTCTGCGGAAACAGATGAGACGCGGAGGCAGAGACATGAATGTTGAGCCACTGGTGGCCCCACTTAGAGCTTAGAAAGACTTAATGGCCGTCCCCTTAAAAGCAATGCATTCCTGGCACTAAGTATATCTTGGTCTGTGGTCACTGTAGCTGCCTTTCAAAAAGCGGGCAAACAGGCAAGGTCCTTTTCAAAATTTGTTATCTGTCATGTAAAACGGCCACTGCTTATGACAATTTAATGTGTTTAATGTTTTCACACTGGCTGTTGCATTATAAAAAATATTTCCAGCCCCTACTCACAGTCAGACTCACACAGACAGAAAACATATCATTGCAAGTTCCTCAGTCCAATTCAATACCAAGGAACATGAAGAGATGCTGTCATTTAAAGAGAACCGCACTAAAACTCAGCTGCATTTTCTAGCCCTAAAAGCAGAGGCAGAGACCAAATCAAATCCAACTATGAACGGATGAAGTCCAGCAAAATGCCCCAAATTGCAGGCACAAGGAGAATGAGCGGGTGCAGCTGGGTGCCTGCTGGAAAGCCAAGAGGCCCTTTATCTCAGAAAGGGCTTTTCCAGCAGGAAAATGGAATTTCAATCCCTGCATTAACAACCTCGTGATATTTGACTTGCAAATGACGACGGCACGTATCAGTCGCTGACAATCTGGATGTGAGAGACCGGAGCCATGGCTTGAAAGGACATTTGGCATGTATGATAAACCTATCACGGCTGTTACCGTCAGTCACTCGCAGATTATCGTAAACAAACTTCAGCAACCCCAAAACATGCCATTCAAGGTGTAGCTGAGATTCGTTAACCTTCCATTTAATTGTGTTCTGATGGGCCTGACACGCAATAATCAATGGTGAAAATCATAGATACCCAATTTGGCTTTGCACAACATGATCTAAAAAAGAAATCTTCCCCCAAGAGCACACTGGACTGTGTGCACCAACGGAAGTTACCTCTTCTGAGCAAAGTGTCAGGATGAGCTGCCTGAGGGGCCTCTCTGATAGGCTGGTTTTCAGCTTTCAGTTTTTCCAGTGTCGCCTCCAAATCAGATGATGTGACGTGCTGCACGGTCAAGAGAAACAGTGAAGATGGACTCACAGAGACAAACGTGCTGTCACTCTGCCCTGTCGGGGTTACCCGTCACGGGGGCAACTGGAGTCATCTTGACTTTCCAGACTTTAGTGTCGCCTTCTTAGAGGTATGTGACAGGGCAGAATTGTGAAGGACCACAATTCTGGTTTTACAGTCTAGAATTTTCACTAGACGAGTTCATTAAATACCAAGCAGTTTCAATTCTGAAGCCTACTTACTTTTCGGGAGTCAGTCTTCTCTCTGTCCACCAAAACAATAACATCCTATAATCGGGATTTAAAATAAAACGGAATCAGAAAACTGGAGGCGTAAAATCCAATAGAACTTAAAGCAGACTTCCACACATACTTCCAGACTCTCTCCCAAAAAACAATGAAAAGTCTCGTTTTTACTGGTTACCATTCCATAAACATTTATTGGCCCAAAGCATCCTCTTGCCAAGGGGATTCGACCCTCCCCTTCTTCACCCTCAGAGCTCCCGGGGGCCTGAGCCAGGCGCCACACACCTTGATCAACTCAGGAGCATGGCGGCTGTCCAGCACATTGCGAATGCCTCTGTAGATATTCTCAGGGATTTTCACATTCTGTGGAGGGGGAAAACGAGTTTTTAGACAATCAAACTGAAATCTGTCTAACAGGAATTATCTCAGACATAATTTAAGTCTCCAACTCTTGTATGTCATTGAGAAGTGGTCTGGCTGTACTTAAAAGCAGCAATTTCAAATCTAATAGGTACATGTCAGGCAGGACAGGCATTATATAGCAAAAAATGAAATGGTACCATCTCCTTCAGCTGATGGAAGTATTGTCTCAAACGCTCCTCCTCGGCCTGTACCTCTGAGTCACTCATGCTGTCAATCAAGCCATAAAGGAAGTAGCCAACAGCTTCTGTGAAGAACAACAAGAGAAAGCGTTCCACCGAAATTACCCCGGCTGTCATGTTATCAAGATTAATTTATAAGAAATCATTTTGGTGTGAGATGTCACCCTGATGAGAGGCTCTGAAGTGGCAACAATGATCACTGAGGCATGGAGATTATGCGGTTGGGGCGCACACAGCTAACTGGTGAGTGAAAGCAATATTAATTATTTTCAGGCCGAGTGACAGCTCTCGGGACTGAATCTTCCTTCAATCTATTTTTTTCCACCATTCTGTGACAGTAGTGGCCCTGCCCAAGGCCTGACCTTCTCCCTGTCCACACCACAAGAGCTGGGAATAAATACAAGCCTCACGCACATTTCTGAGCTGACTTTTTGGGGTAGACAATAATCAGGGAAAGAAAATAAGAAAGACCATTAAATGCTGAGCACAGAAAGTTAAATAATTTTAATAAGCAGATACAGTAACCCCGCGGTGAGCCGCCTATTAGCCAATGAAAAACCAAGATTAACAAAGATGTTTTATACCAACAGTAATCTTCCCAGGCACTCAAGCGAGAACCGCCTAGGACCCTGTGCTAAAACCCAGGACAGGAAATACGAACGCTAAGAAGCACTCTCTGGAGAGAGCCAGACACTCCAGGCTTTATTATGTGAAAATAATTAAATGTCGAAATAGAGCCTGGTGGACAGTGAGTCATATTTAAGTGGGAGCCCTCAGCCCTATTAGACTGTGTTTACGGCTGACCACACTTACTGCTGTCAGAACCACAGACACGCCATAAGCATGTCTTTCCCTAAGAAGCCTGTCCCCCACACCTGAGAAGGGAAAGTGACCAGCCTGGCTGTCTTTAGAAAGTCACTCATGGGCACGGCTGTCACTCCCCCCCCCCCGGGGCAGCTAAGCATTCTGGCATGCCCCCTCCCAGCCGGCACGAGGCAGGGGCATGGCACGCTACCCGCGGTCCCGGAGGCTCCTGGCAGTAGCGCCCATCGTGGTACAGCAGTTCTGTGATCTGGAAGACACAACAAGAACAGCGCTCAGCAGAGCCGTGCTGGAAGCCCTCAGAGGCCCAGGAAGCGGCAGGTCCCTGCAGCTGAGCCGCCCCACCCACCCCAGCGAGACTCTGCCTTTCAACAGCAGGTTTGTCTTTCAAAACAAGGAGCCAGTGCATGTCGGAGAGCTGCAGCGTTCCCTGCGGATGTTTGTTTGATACCAACAAACGCTGTTTGTTGATACCAACGCTGTTTTCCTACTCTTGGTCCTGCCAGACTGCATCGTCTCTTTGGTTTCTCAGAACTGACCAATTCATATCCTTGAAAGGCTTGGTAAAGAAATTACTATGCAACTATTTTCTCAGCTTTTCTGTGACTGTATTTTTTGAGCCACTTTAATGGCATCAAAGTTGTCAAAAGCTGTATTGGTCTGTTCTTGTGATTTCTTTCCGTTCTCACTGATTTATGCAGTTCAATGAAAACACGAGAAGACTGGCATTCGATGCAGTTTCAATAGTGATTCTACCAGCAAAATTTTGATCGAAATAATCCTCATACGTAATTTATGATGAAAACGACTGTAAATCATGCAAAATGGGCTTGTAACTTGGGAATTTCATATCTGACTATAAATCTAAATTACAAAGAACAGAAACATACAGCTATTTTCCAAAATGGTTATGGGTTAGGAAATTCCGAGTTACTTTAGTATATTCTGTCAATGAACTTGTTTGCTCTTAAGATAGTGCCTACACATCGTAAGTTTTAGCATCACAGATCACAAGTCATTGCCACTACTTGCTCACTTAGAAGTGAAACCAGGCAGAAGTGAACATAACCCACCTCACTCCACCAGAAAAACCAGGTTCCCACTAATGGCAATAGATTAAGTAACACCAAAACAAAAAAGTACTTAATAATAATTAAGTACTTGATAATAATTAATAATTCCTTTTCGGGCTCGGATTCCGACAGGTCCTGTGCTCTGGAGGCACCAGATGGCCCCCGACAAGAGCTGATCTAAGAAAGTGGACAGAGAGGGCCGGAGGCACAGGGCTGGCCCGGCCTGGCCCACGCCTGACCTAACTTCAATCTCTGGACCACACGCAGGTCCCCCAGCACCACCAGGAGTGACCCCTGAGCACCACAGAGCACGCCCCCAGCCCCCCAAAAGGGGAACGTTTAAAGATTTCTTCCTAGATTTATCTCCATACCATTCATTAAAGCTGACTAAAGTGCAATACTAAAAAATAGACCTAAATTAACTTCAGGGTTTCTGCTACACCAAGCGGCGCGGGGCCCAACCCCGGCTGAGCTGGGGGACCTGTGGCTGCAGAAACCCAGGTCGGCTGCCTGAGGCAAGCGCCTGACCCACTGGAGCACTGAATTTAGATTTTAAAATTAAACTGAGATTGAAAAAAAATTAAATTTGGAGTTCCAGCCAATAATGTACACTTGGATTTTATTAACAAATCTGATATAGTGCAAGGATAATTATTTCTTTTGTAAAAGCAGTTAACGTCTTTAAAAACGACACCGATTTAAAAAGCGACCCGCATAGTCTCACTGTGAGTAGATGCCCGCTGCAAACCCCCAGTAAGGATGCTGGCCGTGCCGCCAGGCTCTAGCTCCTCTGGAGAAGGGGAGAAGCTACTGAAGCTGGAAGCCAGGGTCACTCAGCAGCTGCCTGCGCCCGGAGGCAGTCTGAAAGCCCCCTCCAGGATTCTAAACACACAGCAGCTCCGGCCCGGGCGCTGCATCCTCCCAGGATCCACACCCCCTGCACTCACCTTGCTCCAGAGATCTACATTCACAGACCTGCAGAGGGCAGCAAAGGAGCAAAAATAAACCCAGAGGTTTAAAGAGGATATTCAGTTAAAACACACACGCCTTACACACAGATCAAAGCCTTTACATCAGTAAATCACTGTTTCCAAAATCAAGCTACATTTTCAGGACAAGGCAATTCAGAAAGAGTCATTTTCTTCCTTTGAACACCAAAATAAAGATTAGTTAAAAAGAGAAAATAGATTCTTTTAGGCAAGGATCTGAGGAACTTGGGCAGCGGTTAGCAGAGAAAGCAGTGAGGGGCACACAGTGGACAACGCCAGGGGCAGGGCCTGGCACTCCAGCTGCGACTTCCCGGGTTCAGGGCAGAGCCAGAAACCAACCAGGAACTACGGCACAGAACTGGCCAGTTTTTTTCTGTTTGGTTTGTTTGTTTGTTTAGCTTTTTTGGGTCATACCCTGCAATGCTCAGGGGTTTCTCTGGCTCTGCACTCAGAAATTACTCCTGGCGGTGCTTGGGGACCATATGGGATGCTGGGGATCCAACCTGGGCCGGCACGGGCCGGCCGCGTGCTCAGGAGAACTGGCCAGTTTTACCACCGGGGTAAAGACTATCTTTATCATAGATAAAGGCAAGGAACCACCTCAGCTGCAGAGGATTAAAGTCAACCAACATCCATCCCTGAACCAAGCACAAGAGATAAAAATGCAAAGTGCTAGAGACAGTAGAGGGAGGGCGCTTGCTGGCGCTGCCGGGCCACCCAAGCTCCATTTTCCATCCCTTGTATGGCCCCACGCCCACCAGGAGTCAAACTGAGCACACAGCCAGGAGCACACCCCAAGCCCACACCGGAGTGGCCCCAAACCAAGGAAAAACAAAAAACAAGGAACATCTATGAACCAGAATGGAATCTGCACGCCGCCGCTCTTGGGTTCGCTGGGCTGAGGCTGTGAGGCCCGCCACCCACGTGTCACAGCGGGTGTTTGTCAGGCAAGGCCAGACAGGACAGCACCCGTGTCACGCATCAGGAGGACCGAAGGACCCAAGAAGGAGAGTAGGTCAGGGGATGGGGCACGCAGAGCTCTACATTACTCTTACGATTTTCTGTACCCTCGAAATCATTTCAAACAATAGCTCAACTAAATTCTGTAGGCATAATCAAAATCCATTTACAAAACACAAATAATTGCTGTTGTTCTAAGCTTTTTTTTTTTGCTTTTTTGGGTTACACCCGGCAATGCTCAGGGGTTACTCCTGGCTCTGCCTCAGGAATTACTCCTGGCGGTGCTCGGGGACCATATGGGATGCCGAGAATCGAACCCGGCCGGCATAGGCCGGCCGCGCAAGGCAACGCCCTCACCGGCTGGACTATCCCTCCAGCCCCTGTTCTAAGCTTTTTAAACAAAACTTATTTAAAATATTATTTTAAATAACATATCATTTTAAATAAACAAAAAATTATTTAAAATAGCAATAGTTAATACTGCTATTAACTATTATTAATTCAAATATATACCTTAAACATTAATAGTTTTTCAAAATTTAACTTTCTGGCAATTATGAATCTGTTTTTGGTCCAAACACCAGGTGATGCTCAGGGGTTACTCCTGACTCTACACTCCTAGCGGTACTCGGGGAACACATGGGATGCCAAGGATTGAACCCAGGTCAACCAGACGCAAGGCAAACGCCCCACCCGCTGTACTTCTGGTCTGGCCTCAAAAGTCTCATTTTTCATGTTTTTTTTTTCCTTTTTGGGTCACACCCGGCAATGTTCAGGGGTTACTCCTGGCTCTACACTCAGGATTTACTCCTGGTGGTGCTCGGGGACCATATGGGATGCCGGAGAATCAAACCTGGGTCAGCTGCATGCAAGGCAAACGCCCTACCGCTGTGCTATCGTTCGGCCCCACATTTTAATGTTTGATTCTGATTGTTTCCTTCTTAGAAAAATGAAGCTAGTTCTATGTGCAAAAAAAGTAATTTTAATTCACTTTCACACACCTTAAACTTTTTTTAATGGAAAAAACGCTGGGTTTTAATAGTTTATATCAGCTATGAATCAAACGGGTGGGCTGAATTTTGGGAGAGTCCATGCATGTCTTTCCCTTTGAAAATACTCACAATTAACTGACACAATCTAGCTGAGTATCAGAGGCATTATGCTCAATGAAAAAAGACCAATCTCAAAATTATATATCTCGCAAGTCCATTCATACAACCTTTGCAAAGCAACAGAATTCTAGAAATTGAGAAGTAGCAGTTGCGAGCAGTCAGGTGGTGGGACTGACTATAAAAGGTCTTTAGATACTGCGCTGGGCGTGGGGGACTGTGGGCGCGGGCGGCTCTGCCTCTCCAACTGCTGCTGCTGAGCCCAGGTGGCGACCGGGCCCCAGAAAGGACCATGGCAGAGCAGAGTGGGCGCAGTGTCAAAGCGCTGGCTGGCGGCTAGCACAGCAGCCGCGGTGCCCTGTGCGATGGGGGAGCCAGGAACAAGGGAGCCGCTAGGGACCGTGCAGAGGTCTGAGGTGCCGGCCTGGCCCAGCCCAGACCCGCACATGCCAGAGAGCAGCTCCAAGAGCGAGAAGAGCCCCAGGCACCAAGCACCAGTCACTGGCATGCAGCAACCTGGGCCCTGGCCTTACCCTGGGCAACTGCTGGCATAGCTGCGGGTGGAGTAAAGGGAGTAAAGGAGAGGTCCCAACTCAGTACCACATGCTACCCCGAGCAACACGCCGGGTCCCCACAAACGAAAAGTTAATGAAACAGACTAATTCCGAACACCTTTTAAAGAATTCCTGACTAATCCTGACTAATCCTGCCCCACACAGGACCAGGCTGAAGCAATCTCCGCAGGTAAGTCGACTGCACACTGAACAGGGTCACCGAGCAGCTGGGCACCTGCAGGGAGGAAGCCGTAGCCACGCTTGACTGGATACGCTAGCGCCATTTCGTGAGATGATCGATTTGTAAGGCTGCACTTCAATTCCATTATCAGAAGCCACAGAGGAGTGTGGGCTCTCACACACCCAGGGGGCCTCAAGACGCCCCTGAAACCGAGCAGAGTCCCATGGAAGTCACGGGCAGCTCCAGCACCGTGGGGTGACACCCCGCCCCCGAGAACATCGGTCTAGACCCAGAAACACCCCCACAGGCTCGTCAGTGTGTCCTGCAATGGGGTGGCCCCCCGAGAACATCGGTCTGGACCAGCCCCGGGGGGGTGTGGGGGGTGGGCGGGGGTCGGGGTGGCGGCGGTTGGACCCAGAAACACCCCCACAGGCACGCCAGTGTGTCCTGCAGTGGGATGGACCCCCCCGAGAACATCGGTCTGGACCCAGAAACACCCCCCACAGGCACGCCAGAGAGTCCCGCAGTGGCAGCAGCACTGGAGCCTCCTCCGACCCGCCTGCCCCTGGTCCTCGCTGCTGGTGACAGGTGACCCAGGCACAGCTCTGAGGGCAAACCCTCAGGAGAAGCCCGGGCTCCCACGGACCGTCAGAACCGCCCTGGGCTCTAGCAGTACTGGCTGTGATCCAGGAGGCCACACGTCGGGGCGTCTCAGGCACAAAGGGCAAAGTGCCTTCAATGGAGATCCAGCAAGCTGCCAGAGCAGCAAAAACCAACTAGCGAAGCTCATAGTTAAGTCTTGGACACAAAAACCTGGTCCGTGTGAGCTTTTAGCCCCCGAGAAGCCTTTCCTAAAGGACCGGTCAGACCACAGCCGACCGCAGCCTCAGCAGCCCAGGAGTGAGAGGTGACTGCTCTGGGAACCCACCACGCTGGTGCGGGAAAGCTCAGGTCCACCCAGAATCCATCCCTGGCCCCGTCCGGCCTCTTTCTGACTGCAAGTGGGCTAAGGAGGCGGCCCAGGAAATTGACTGGGAGGACAAGGACAGAGGAGCAGGCAGTGAGGATGCAGGACAGGACAGGACAGGGGCGCAGTGCCAGAGAGGGCAGCCCAGGGCCCCGGGGCCGTCCGCCACCCTGTGAGGACATCAGGCCGACCACAAACACCAGGTCCCTGATGCAACCAGGACGTGTGTCACCTACAAGATGCTCTGGCGAGGCTGACAGTCTGAGAGTGCCCTTGTACAGAGACAGTGGACACTGGAACTACAGGCAGAACGTCCTGAGAATAAACAGTGATCACAACCCACCGCACCTCAGCCAGTTCTGCCCTGCACGCGGCCAGAGAACAGCCGTTACTACCAAGGCTGCAGACCCACGCACGGGTCCACCCTCCTGGCCGTGGAGACTCGAGTCAGGAGACCTGAGAGGCAGCCTCAGCCACACCACCTGAGACTGAGTGAGTCCCAAGCAGGCAGGGCAGTCGGATGACCTGAGCAGACTGACGGTGGCCATCCGATGTAGGTAGCCGTCCGATGCAGCAGGAGCATCTGAGCATGTGACCCTGGGCTTATTCTGAAGGACCCAACGTCTTTCCAAAAAAAAAGAGTGTGCGCATGTATATGTGAATATGGTGAACTCAGTCACCAACTCACCAATCTACACGAAGGGTCTGTGGGTGCCATTCTTCTTTAATTTTTTTTTTGGGGGTAAGGATTGCCCTGTAGAGATTGCTGATTAGTGGTGCTGGGGGAACTGAGGAGCTGATGGGGGTAAGCTGGGTCAGCCCCAGGCAATTTCTCCCCCTCAGCCCTTTTTGAGGACGTTCTCAAACTGCCAAAGGCGGACGGTCAGAGCAGTACACCACATAAAGGTCACAAGACTCAAGGCTGCAGCGCCGCTCTCTCTCTCTCTCTCTCTCTCTCTCTCTCTCTCTCTCTCTCTCTCTCTCTCTCTCACTCACACACGAGCTTGTCTAAAGGGCTGTTTTCTCTCAACAGTCTTTCTGGAGCATGGAAGACGTAAGGTGCTGTTCAAATGCACCCCCCAACCCTGGTGGAGCAAAACAACAAAACAAGGACCAAGGACGTTCTGCAGGTAGTTGGTTTAGGACACAGCACCAGAGGGGTAGGGGAGTGTCCACTCACTTGTACGGTAGTGGACAGACCGTGAGCTCCCAGTGACCATGGCATGTCCAGACAGCCATCTAACGCTCAAAGCCAAGGTCCCAGTGACAGGAACTCCTCCCACAGGCAACGGAGTCAGGTGGCGCCAGCTTACCTCCGGAAGCCCAGGATCAGGCTGCCTTTCAGAGCAGCAAG
This sequence comes from Cryptotis parvus, assembly GCA_021461705.1. NCBI lineage: Eukaryota > Metazoa > Chordata > Mammalia > Eulipotyphla > Soricidae > Cryptotis > Cryptotis parvus. The sequence continues at coordinate 12,372 of JAJIBD010010679.1, read as the reverse complement.
GGAGAGAGGCTGTGTGTTCGACTTCACTGCAACAAAGAAGGACAAACGTCAAGCCGTGACCAAAAAACAGAGCCACCATCACCAGCTCACCTGGAAACACGCTCCACCGATAACTTCTATCTTTGCAACTTCATTATCCAAAGGCAACTCTCTCCAGGGAGTGAACACAGCAATAGTGTTTGGGGGAGCAGTCCTCCCAAGCGCAGTCTCTCAGCACGCAGTCCTCCCAAGCGCAGTCTCTCAGAGCGCTCAGTCCTCCCACAGCGCAGTCTCTCACAGTGCTCAGTCCCCGCACAGCGCCAGTCCCCCCACAGCGCTCAGTCCTCCCACAGCGCCAGTCCCCGCACAGCACTCAGTCCTCCCACAGTGCTCAGTCCCCACAGCGCTCAGTCCTCCCACAGTGCCTCAGTCCTCCCACAGTGCTCAGTCCTCCCACAGCGCTCAGTCCCCACAGCGCCGCAGTCCCCACAGCGCTCAGTCCTCCCACAGCGCGCAGTCCCCCCACAGCGCTCAGTCCCCACACAGCGCTCAGTCCTCCCACAGCGCGCAGTCCTCCCACAGCGCTCAGTCCCCGCACAGCGCGCAGTCCTCCCACAGCGCGCAGTCCCCCACAGCGCTCAGTCCCCACAGCGCTCAGTCCTCCCACAGCGCTCAGTCCCCCCACAGCGCGCAGTCCCCCCACAGCGCCAGTCCCCCACAGCGCTCAGTCCCCCACAGCGCCAGTCCTCCACAGAGCGCTAGTCCCCCACAGAGCGCAGTCCTCCCACAGCGCCAGTCCCCACAGCGCCAGTCCCCCCACAGCGCTCAGTCCTCCCACAGCGCTCAGTCCTCCCACAGCTCAGTCCTCCCACAGCGCTCAGTCCTCCCATAGCGCTCAGTCCTCCCACAGCGCTCAGTCCTCGCACAGCGCCAGTCCCCCACAGCGCTCAGTCCCCCCACAGCGCGCAGTCCCCCCACAGCGCTCAGTCCCCCACAGCGCCAGTCCTCCCACAGCGCCAGTCCCCGCACAGCGCTCAGTCCCCCCACAGCGCCAGTCCCCCCCACAGCGCGCAGTCCCCCCCACAGCGCTCAGTCCTCCCACAGCGCTCAGTCCCCCCACAGCGCTCAGTCCCCACACAGCGCTCAGTCCTCCCACAGCGCTCAGTCCTCCCACAGCGCCTCAGTCCTCCCACAGCGCTCAGTCCCCCCACAGCGCGCAGTCCTCCCACAGCGCGCAGTCCTCCCACAGCGCGCAGTCCTCCCACAGCGCTCAGTCCTCCCACAGCGCTCAGTCCTCCCACAGCGCGCAGTCCTCCCACAGCGCTCAGTCCTCCCACAGTGCTCAGTCCCCCACAGTGCTCAGTCCCCCACAGCGCCAGTCCCCCCACAGCGCTCAGTCCCCGCACAGCGCTCAGTCCTCGCACAGCGCTCAGTCCTCCCACAGCGCTCAGTCCTCCCACAGCGCGCAGTCCCCCACAGTGCTCAGTCCCCCCACAGCGCTCAGTCCCCCTCCCCACAGCGCTCAGTCCTCCCACAGCGCTCAGTCCCCCACAGAGCGCAGTCCCCCACAGCGCTCAGTCCCCGCACAGCGCTCAGTCCTCCCACAGCGCTCAGTCCTCCCACAGCGCGCAGTCCCCCCACAGCGCTCAGTCCTCGCACAGCGCGCAGTCCTCCCACAGCGCTCAGTCCTCCCACAGTGCTCAGTCCTCCCACAGCGCTCAGTCCTCCCACAGCGCTCAGTCCTCCCACAGCGCTCAGTCCTCCCACAGCGCACAGTCCTCCCACAGCGCACAGTCCTCCCACAGCGCACAGTCCTCCCACAGTGCTCAGTCCTCCCACAGCGCCATAGTAAACACACAACTTTATCCCCACAGAGCCATCCTGCTTCCACCAGGCCATGCAAGGCAGCGCAGCGCCTTACTCCCTGGCCCACTGCCTCTGTCCTGACTCCCCATGTCTGTTCTCCCTGCCCTGGGCATGAGGCCAACCCCACGGGCAGCATTCAGAGCCAGCTCTGTCTTCGCCAGCACCGTCCCGCCACACGGGGTGGCACGAGAAGAGCTCCAAGTGGGCAGCCCCCAATTGCATCCCTGGGAAAATCGTCCGGCCACACCCTCACCTCATGTCCTCTTAGGTCAGGGGCGCTCAGTGGGAATCGCGCCACCCTGCGGAGCACACGGGGCTGCCGTTCGGCACCATGGATGCCTGGCTCTGTTGTACATCAGCTGAACACATGCAAGGTCCTGGGCGCCACCACTGGCACCAAAACCCCAGAAACTTCTGCTAAAACTTTTAGTAGATTCACACATGACTCACAAACTGCCTGATCAGCCAGAGCTGACTAGAACATACAAACCACCCCCTGCTTTCCAACAGGTCCTCTGAAAGCATGGCGCAGCTGCTGTGGGCGGGATGCCCATGGGACGCCTGGCCAGGCGCTCAGGGAAGGGCTCGGCTGGGGTGCTCTGTACTTACGGAATGACAGAGCAAAGTCGAGGTTCCCCCTAGCGGCTTCACTCCGCAGCTCAGCCAGAGAGAGGACGGGCGTGGTCAGGCAGACAGCCGCTTTCCTGAGGAGAAAGAAGTCAGTCAGCGCACAGCCCAGGCAGTCTGAGAGAAGCCATTCGTGTTTCCTGCGGTCCCACGAGTTACATCAATCCTGGAGGTCCTTGGGGCCATTTGGCCCCTGGGTGAGACCCCAATTTCACCTCCGTATTCTGATAACCTTTTAAGCCAGGACACCTCAGAGGTGTCCTGTAACCCTGTTCCAGGTCACCTCATAGGCTGAAAAGTACATAAAAGCAACAAACGGTACAACTCAAGACATTCCAAATTAAACAGTGACTTCAAGTTCAAACAGTGTTACTTTACAGAGCTACATTCCCAGGGAGTTTCCACTGAAGACAATGGAATAATTCACTGGACAACAACCTTCAATGTATTGACTGAAATTCTCCTTAAAAAATATAACGGCACTCGGAGAGTTAAAGATCCCATCTAGGGGCCGGAGCGGTAGTACAGCAAAGAGGGCGTTTGCCTTGCATGCAGCCAGCCTGGGTTCGGTCCCTGCCAGGAGTAACCCCTGAGCATCGCCGGGTGTGACAGCCCCTAAACAAAGACCCTGCCCAATGGTTCGGCACTTGCAGCCACACTGCCACGCTTCCGGTTGGGCCTGGACCTGGGCCACACCCAGCGGTCTCATGTCCACAGGGGCCACATCCAGGCTGGCCCGTGTCCCTTACATCCCATGGAGCCATCTCCTGGCCCACTGTCATTTGCGTAAGACTTCAAGAAGTCAGAGTTTAGCTCGAACATACTCCCTGACTGTAAGGAGCCGGACAAAGGGAAGGCAACCTGCAGGATGTGCCACAGCGGCTGTCAGGGACTCCCGACGTGAGACCACTCCCCGAGACCCATCCACAAGCAGTGAAACAAGGCAGCTGGGCCAAGTCCCGCCCAGCACCCAGGAAGAGCGAGAACACCGAGGGCACAGACTCTCCCCACGGGGTCCCGACTCCGCGAGCACAGACCTGACAAGTGGGAGCCTGCGCATGTGTGTGCGGAGGGGGTCACGCAGGTGAGGGAAGGGGGCCCAGACGCAGGTGGGTGGGGACCTCAGCTGGATGAAGGCTGGGCGTGTTTCAAAATCAAGGAAGCAGAATGAGTGAAGTACGAGCACACCGTGAGGAGAGTGCGAGGAGGGGGCCAGAGGCAGGCACAGCGGGAGACTCGTCTTGCACTCGCGGCTGACCTGTTTCAACACCCCGACACCACGCATGGTCAGGAGGGTCTAGTCACAAGTGAGCTGAGCGCAGCTGGCCCCAACACGGGCACTGTGCCGGGTGAGGGCGTGGACCATTCACACGTCCCTTTCCAGTCCGCAGGAAAAGGCCACTCTGGGCAGTGGCCGGGGCCCACCGCAGTTCTGGTCAGGAATTGGTCAGCTGACGCCACTACCCATAGCAGGACACTCCTGAGCTTATGCATGTTTAGAAACTGGCCATGCCAATGACCTCTAGCGCCGTGGTCGGCCGTGGAGTGGGTTGGTTGGTGGGAGAAGAAAACCCACCTGCAGCGCAGCGCGGCCACGGCCACACTCTGGAAGGCCGGAAGCACGTAGCTGACGTAGGGTCTCCTGGTCGGGCTCACTCCCAGCTCCTGCATCACCCGGAGGACCTCCACAATGCCTGGAGATATGGAAAGGAAACACTGGAAACAATCTGGAAAAATTGCAAAGGCATGGCTCCGGTTTCTCTGGATCGGACCAATTCTATAAAACAATCAAGTGCACAGGAGTATCTAAGCGGGCGGAGGCTCCGTAAGTTCAGGAGTGAGAAGAGAGCTGTCCGCTCCCAGGCCGAGAACAAGCTTCTTCCTGGTGTCCCGCGGAGTGCTGCTCCACACACAGCGAGCCGGGAAGCCTCTGGGGGGGGTAAATGAGCTCTACTTTTCAGTGTTCGAGTGAAGGGCTTCCTCCAAAACCTGGCACACAGATCTTGACGGAAAAACCAAGTCTCCAAACTGTTGTCAGGTACCTGTTCTGCTAAAGATGCAAGAAACAGGGCTGGACAGAACTCACTATACTCAGAGCAGACCTGGACTCGATCCCCGGCACCACTTTTACGGTCCCCTGAGTCCTGCCCAGGCGAAATGCTCAGCACACTGCCACGACTAACCCCTGACCATTGCTGAGTATGGCCCCCAAATCAAACAAATTAAAAAGCCTACCCATTCCCTACATCAGAAGGGTATGTTCTGCCATACAGCTTTTGGAAGTCTCTTGTCTGTGACAAAGAGTGATAAAATACCATAGTTAGTTCCCACAGTGACAGTTAAAAATTACAACGAGAGGGGCCAGAGAGACGGTAGGGTGGGAGGGCATGTGCTATTGCATGCGGCCAACTCAAGACCCCGAGCACTGCCAGGAGTAATCCCTGAGCAAGCACAGAGCCAGGAGTAACCGCTGAGCACAGAGCCAGGAGTAACCGCTGAGCAGAGCCAGGAGTAACCGCTGAGCACAGAGCCAGGAGTAACCGCTGAACACAGAGCCAGGAGTAACCGCTGAGCACAGAGCCAGGAGTAACCGCTGAGCACCACTAGAGGTGGCCCCAAACAAAAAACAACCTTAAAAGGAGGATGCAAGAGACAGAGTAGCAGGCAGGCACCTGCCTTGAACAAGTGTAACCCGGTTTGATCCCCAACAGAATCACGACCCCTGAGCACCACTGTGAGTGAGCCCAAAGAGCCAGGACTAAGCTATGAGCACTGCTTTTTTGTTCTTTTTTAACAAAAAAAAAAAAAAAAAATCTTGATTAAAGAAAAGGTTCCCCCTCCATTTTGTCGAGCCTGGTGGCCCGCCCCGGGGAGCTGCCCTGGGGCGACCAGCCATAGCATGAAGAGCCTCACACGTGACTGGGGAACCTGGAACTCCGCTTTCCCCAGGCTCAGCTGACCATGGGGCTCCCAGGAGGACAGATGGGTTTTGGGAGTGGGCCCATCACCTCTGGGGGGGTCCCGGAAGCAGCCAGATGAGACTCGCCCACCACACTAGCCACCACCTTCGCTGTCCGGACGCTGGGATACTACCTCATGACCAGATTAACAGAGCAAAACCAGTTCGAGCCCAGGTTGCGCAGCCTAGAAACAGTTATGTCCTTTTATGCACTGCATTCTACGATGTGCAAGAAAGTTTGGTGGGAAGGAGAGTAGAAAGGAGAGAAAAGACATACAGAACCCGCCAAGTAGTTGAGGTGTGGGAGGGGGATGGAGGTGGGGACATTGGTTATGGGAGATGAGTTTGGGTGGAGGGATGGGTGTTGGAAGACTGTAGAACCAAAACTCTACATGAGCATCTTGCAATTGTATGTCTGAAAGTGGTGTAATAAAATTTGGGAAAAGAAAAAAAAATTAAAGAAAAGGGGGCCGGAGCAATAGCTCAGCGGGTAGGATGTTTGCCTTGCATGCAGCCGACTCAGATTCGATCCCCGACATCCCCAGAACACCACCAGGAGTAATTCCTGAGTGCAGAGCCAAGATTAACCCCTGAGCCTGGCTGGTTATGGCCAAAAAGGAAAAAAAGCAAAAAAATAAAATTAAAAAAAAAGCACACATAAAGCCTAAACAACAGTTAATTTATATTAATAGCAATTACTAAATTCTTAGCTGCCTTAAAAATACTCCATTTTTGGGCCGGAGTGATAGCCCAGCGGGTAGGGCGTTTGTCTTGCACGCAGCCTGCCCATGCCAGCCCAGGTTCGATCCCCGGCATCCCATATGGTCCCCTGAGCACCGCCAGGAGTAATTCCTGAGTGCAGAGCCAGGAGAACCCCCTGAGCATTACAGGGTGTGACCCAAAAAAAAAAAAAAAAACCTCCATTTCCCCCCCATAGTTCTAACTAGGGCTGGCGAGCCCAGGGCATGGGGAGGGCACTGCATCACTTGGCCTGGAAGTTTGAGCCAAACAGTACATGAAAACAGAGGTTCAAAGAACCATGAGTTAAACACAGGCCCCAAACTTCATGAAGCGAGATTTTTTTTTTTTTTTTTTGGGTCACACCGCGACGCTCAGGGGTTACTCCTGACTCTGCACTCAGGAATTACTCCTGGCGGTGCTCGGGGACCATATGGGCTGCCGGGATCAAACCTGGGCCGGCACAGGCCGGCCTCATGCAAGGCAAACACTCTACCCCCTGGGCTATCGCTCCGCCCCTGATGAAGCGAGATTTAAAGTACCACTCCACGACAGACACGCGGGTGGCAGAGGCGCCAGCCGGCCAGAGCACCCCTGCAGCAGGAAGGGCCGAGTCTGGCCTGATGTCAGCCCTAGCAGTGCTCAGGGCTTACTCCTGGCTCTGCACTTGGGCTGTGGGGCCACAGGGGTACTGGGGGTCGGAGGGGGACGCTGTGTACCAGGCAGGGGACCAACTGTGGTACCAAGCCTCCGCGCCAGCCCTTTCATTCCTGCTTTCGTGTCTGAGATGGACCAGAGGACTCCGGAGTTCCAGTCCCGCAGGATCATTTCTACCCGAGGCCAACCTGCCGCAATCTGAGGAGACTGACTCCCTCCCCACTTCATCTCGGAGACCAAGTCCAGAGCCCAGAGCCCATTCCATCAAGTCATGGAAATGAGGTCTATAATTGTTACTGGTATCTGGCACAGCAAAAACGACACGGGTAGCTTGCCAGGCTCTGCCGTGCGATGCAGTGTAGTAGATCCCTGAAAGACAGGCACGGATTTTGGTTTTGTTTTCAGATAATTAACCTGTGACATTTATATGGAGATTCTTTTACTAGGGAACCATACCTGGTGTGTGGTGCTCCAAGAGCCATGTGATATCGGGATCAACCCCAGGGCCTCTCATCTGCAGGTTTTGTGCCCTGTACTATCTCCTGAGCCCCTCTGGACACTTACAGTATACACAGTACCACTTCCTGTTCTACCCCGCTTCATTACATCCTTACTAAGGTGCAGGGCAGTCAAGTACATCAGGTCACTGGCTGACAAGGAAGATGAAACAGGAACTTCAGTGGCAATAGACAGCACAGGATAAATAAAGGCAGATACATAAAGGCGAATTAGGAAATTTAGAAAACTGACATCTCTGGCCAGCAGTAATAAAAATTTGTACCTGCTACTGAGGCAGTCTGGGGCGGGCAGGGAGGGGGTGATGGGGCACTGGTGCAGGGACGGGTGCTGGATACTGTATTACCAAGAACCAATTGTGAACACCTTTGTAACTGTATGTTTCACTGTGGTATAATAAAAAATTTAAAAAAAAAATTAAACTGCCCTGGGTGAGTATCTCATGGCAGCATGCACAGTTCACAAGAATGATGCCTGAGAGTCATTCCCTGCCGTCCTCGCAAATCTCTCTCTCTCTCTCTCTCTCTCTCTCCTCCCTCTCTCTCTCTCTCTCTCTCTCTCTCTCTCTCTCCTCCTCCCTCCCTCCCTCCCTCTCCTCTCTCTCTCTCTCTCTCTCTCTCTCTCTCCTTTTTGGGTCACACCCGACAATGCTCAGGGGTTTCTCCTGGCTCTGCACTTTTGTGCAGTACAAAAGTTAAGAAATAATTGGGGCCGAGCGATAGTCCAGCAGGTAGGGCGTTTGCCTTGCATGTGGCTGACCGGGGTTCGATCCCGGCATCCCATTATGGTCCCCCAATAACCACCAGGAGTAATTCCTGAGTGCAGAGTCAAGAGTGACCCCTGAGCATTTCCGGGTGTGACCCAAAAAGGAAAAAGATAAAATAAAATAAGAAATCATACTCTCCTGCATCTCAACTTACCTTTCTCAGCAGATGAACAAAAACTTTATACTTTTTTCCAGATAAAATCTCCATGACAGCAAAAAGTTAGAGCTGCGCTTTGGAGGCCAGAGTGACAGTACAGCAGGTAGGACGCTCACCTTGCATGTGACTAACCTCGTTTAATCCCTGTCACCCCCATTATGGTCCGTCAAGCACCGCCAGGAGTATGCCCTGAACACAGACAGGTGTGACCCAAAAACCCAAACAACAAATTCATGAAAATAAAATAGGAGAACAAAGGTGAGGAACAAAAAGTAAAGCACGTGATTTGCATGTGAGCTTCTGGGTTTGATCTCCGACACCAAACATGAGTAAAGGAAAGTTCGAGGTGAAATTCTCAGTGCTCGCTCCAGAACTGCCGACACAAAGATGCAGAAGGTGGAGCCAGAACGGGCACCTCGGGACCCTCAGCCCCTCAGCTCCACCTCTCGGAGATGCCTGTGAGAGCAGATTGAGGCTGTTCAGGAAGTCAGAGTCACACCGAGAGAGAGAGGGGACTGGTATAAAGTAATACATATTAATTTCATGGGCTTCATGTAATCTAGATGGTACCCACAAGGTCCTTCTTATTATCTGCACCAGGGTGATTCTGAGTATCTTGTTCCTGTATACTGAAAGGGTCACACTCGCCTGCTTGAGAGCAAACTAGTATGATCCTTCCTATAGTCTTCCTATAGTCTCAGCGTAGCCAGGATGGTAGTCTCCTGGTAAATTCTAACTGTCCCACGCTGAGTGCAGTGTGTATAAAGAGGAGCTGTGCCCAATCTAGAAAACAGAAGTCTTAGTAGATGTATAAGTCAGAAGTGATTCAGAGTCAAGGTGACTTCTGTAACTGCCACACCCTCTAGCAGTGCTTACATAGAAGAGAGAGGTCTCATTAGAATGAACCTTGGCTTCGGGCTGGAGCGATAGCCCAGTCAAGACAGAGCCTCCGTTCTACTGCCTGAGCTACAGATCCAGCAAGAAGCACGGGATTCTTTGACATTTACTGAGAGGAACGATGTTGCTGTGGACCTCAGCCCTGAGACCGGGACATGGCCACTGAAGGCGAACCCACCTGCCCAACAGACACTTGGGCAGAGAAGTATTTTCAAACGTGAACAAGCGAGACAATATGAATGTCCCAAAGGTTTCCCTGGAAAGCGGCTGGCCTTGTGTGGCTCCAAAGCCCCGGGCCGAGGCGACTCCTGGAGATTTTGCAGCACGGGAGGGATGCAAGAGTTAATCAGCTAGCAGATTGTTTTCAAAAAGAACCTTCTAAAAAGGACTGAGAGACGTTCATAGCCAGCAACAATTAGGGAATACTTGTTTCAACATTTCCTTTACACCCGAAGATGGCTCTGTATTTAAAGCAAAATTGCGACTCGAAGTCTGCTAAAAGCGCTTTTTTGGTTGTTTGTGCATTTTGTTTGTCACCCAATGTCACACTAACAACTCTGCATCTCATTCGAAGCACATTATACTGTGAGATAAAGCGAAAAAGACCATTTTTTGTTTCCCCCAGGGGGAAGTACTTCTGTTAAAAGCATCTTTTACGAGAATGCTCTTTCTGAATTACCAATAATGCAAACCGAAGAATTAGATCCTGTGCTCCTCACATTTAATATTTGCTCGATTTCTATTCATATCCTATAGCCATCCCCTGTGTACGAGGGAAAAGCCTGCTAAATGCTCCAGCGTGCTCAAGCCCCTGGAGTGTGCGGCCCCCCCTGTCAGGCTGTTGGGCCGCAAGCACTGGGCTGCTTGGACGCTCGTCTGCCCTCCTGCTGAGGCGGCTCAGAGCGGCCCACAGCGCCCTAGCCCACAAGGAAGTGGCTCCCCATCTGCTTCCGTATCTGACTAATGTGACTTAAATAAGGCAAACTAGGGCTATGCAGCTGACCAGGGTTCGATCCCCAGAATCCTATATGCATCCCAAGCACCACTGTATCACTGTCTTCCTGTTCATCATTGATTTGCTCGAGCGGGCCCCAGTAACATCTCCATATGTCCTGTCTCATGCTAGTAGAGCCCAAGGGCATCTGCTTGCTCCAGGAACATAAAGAGCCTCAAGCCATTCCGGAATGAGATCTATAATTGTTACTGGTATCTGGCATATCAAATACAACATGGGTAGCTTGCCAGGCTCTGCCGTGCAGGTAGCATACTCTTGTAATCATCTCTAAGTCCAGCATTTATTGATGAACCGTGCGGGACGCTTGCAGCCACGCGAGCCGGGCTGTGATAGGCTGGTCTGCTGGGTGGAGTTCTGACGAGAGAGAAGTCCGGATGTGGAAAATGGAGGCCTTCATGGAGTGGGGGTTGTCTGGCTTGTTGCAAGGCTCTGCTGGGGTGGTGGGCCAGGGCTAGAACCTGCCATCCCTCCTGGGCGCCTGTGAGCAGCTGGGCACAGGGAGAGCAAGTAGCAGCTCTGCCCCATGTCTGTGAGTGCATCAAGCACCGCCAAGGTTAATTCCTGAGTGCAGAGCCAGGAATAACCTCTGAGCATTGCTGGTGTGGTCAAAAAAGAAAAAAAAAAGGGCAACCTAAATCTCCAATACTTAATATAGTCAGTGCCTGAAGAATTTTAACTTACAAACAACGAGCTACCTGAAACTGAAGCCGCACCGGCATTTCGGAGTGGAGCGCAGGAGACCAGCGCGTGTCCTGTGTTCATCGCGCTGGAGGTAGAGCCCAGGGCCACCATGTGGCTCAGAGCCTGCCGCCTGCTTCTGCAGCGCTCCCGGGCCCTGCCCCAGACCGAGCTGCTTCCCTACTAGACGAGCGTGCGCATCCCAAGGTCTCTGGACTACCCACACTCACCTTGGACATTTTTTGCCTTTTGATGTGCAACAAGCAAGGGCCAGAAGTAGTGAGTTCTGACAGGAATGCCGTCCTCCTTCAGAGCCTTCATCAGGGTCTTCGCCAGACCTGAAAGGGAGGACGAGGCATCACAAAGCTGCCTCGGCACGGCCTCCTGCCGTTGACTTTGCCGGGCCACGTACGAGCTTGTTGGTGGCGAGTGCACAGTAGAGCGTGAACTGCAGGGCGGAGGAATGCATCTGGGCCTCCTTCAGCTTCCGGCAGTACTCCCGCAGCTTCTCTGCAGGCTGCAACAAACACAGCCGTCAGCCACGCCTGCAGGCGCCCTGCCGCCACTGCGGCAACTCGTCTGCCACTTTGGGGATGAGAAATTTGAGCCTTTGATCCTCTTCCCGCTCAACACTCTTACAGCAGAGACGAAGTGTTCAAAAACCTCAGCCTGGTCTGACCCTGACTGTCCCGTGTCCTGTTCTATCCCACCACCCGGCACTGTCTTCAGGCTGGTCTGACCCTGATTGTCCCGTGTCCTATTCTATCCCACCACCCAGCACTGTCTTCAAGTTGGTCTGACCCTGACTGTGCCGTGTCCTGTTCTATCCCACCACCCGGTCTGTCCGGGTCTGCCCGGTCCCGCCTGTTCTATCCCACCACCCGGCACTGTCTGTCTTCAGGCTGGTCAAGGGCCGATACCGTGTCCATGGCTACACAGTGCCGCAAGAAGAAGCTGCGAAGGTCGTTCCCCACTGTCCTCCCTCGAGATGGGACACGCCAGCAGAACCTGCAGGGCTGTATCTTGCAGCTTCTCGGTGACTAAAAGCAAGATGAGGTTCATCACATCTGGGGAAAGAACAGACAGGCCTAGTGCTCAACTGTATGGGAGGAATTTCCATACTCGCAATATAAAGGCAAATCATGGAGTGCAAACACCAAAGGACCTGGGAAAAAACGACAGAGCACCCGAAAGACAACAGCCCCATGGGGACACAAGCGTGAAACCACACACTCACGTGGTCCCGCTGGTGGAGAGAGCCAGCCGCCAGCCCAGCTCAGTCCCTGCAGGCCTGCGGCTCCCAGGCCACCCCCTGCCACCGGTTCTCACACTGACCATCAGCCTGACAAGAAGCCCAGGGAGGGACCTTGACTTCCTCAGCGCCATCAAGGAGCCACCACTCCCCAGAGAGACCATGTCCACAACCACAGCCCCGATCCCTCAGCCCCACAGACAGCCCCGATCCCCTCAGCCCCACACAGCCCCGATCCCCTCAGCCCCAGACAGCCCCGATCCAC